>CAUYQV010191164.1:0-21617 GCA_963574575.1 Galagoides demidoff | reverse complement strand
CCAAGGTATGTTCTTGTTTGGTTTATTGAAGATTAGGTGGTTGTAAAATGTTAGTTTCATTTCCTAGTTTTCCATTTGATTCCAAATGCCTATGTCTCTATTTTTGGGCCAGTACCATGCTGTCTTGACCAGTATGGCTTTGTAGTGCCGCCTAAAATCTGGTATGCTGATGCCCCCGACTTTGTTTTTATTACTAAGAACTGCCTTAGCTATATGGGATTTACTCTCATTATATACAAAATGAAGAATCATTTTTTAAAGTTTTTTTTAACACTTTTAAATGCCTCTGGCCACCCAGACCTCCAGTAGTTCTGTATAGAAGGCATCCAAATGATCTACTTGCCCCTAAACGCAACATTACTGCTTTGCCTCTAGATCAGAGCGTCATAGAACCGTTGAGGCTTATTATATCTGTGCTCTATGTAAAGGTTTGGTAATGCCATGGGAGAGAACCCTAACAGAGAGAACATGATAAAAATCCAGGATGATTATACCATTCACGGTGCCATTGTTGTAATAGAAAAATCCCTGAAAGGTATCAAGCCTACCACCACAGTAAGTTCCTAGTGAAGAAAACTGCACAGATGTTGTGCCTGACTTTGAAAGGCTTATGACAGAGCCAACCCAAAAAATCATTAAAGAAACTATGGATATAAACAAAAGAGTGTGCGTGCATGTGTGTTTGTGTGTGGACAGAGTTCTAAGGTGTTGAACTTAGAGAAATTCAAGGGCTAATGGACACCACAGCAGAGGAAGTAATAGAAAAGGACCTGATGAAGATGAGGGATTCTAAAATAGTGCCTGATGAGGAAGAAGGTGTAGAAGGAGTGCCGGAAAACAGATGGTAGACAACCTAGCAGAGTTCTGATTAAGATACCATGTGACTTCTACAACACGGGCCCTTCTATGAGGTGAGCACTGAAATCAAATAGTGAAACAACGATTGGTACCACATAGAAACATTTTTATTTATTTTATATCTATTTTTTATTTTAAATCGTAACTTTGTACATTACTGCATTTAGGGGGTACAATGTGCTGATTTTATATACATTTTGGAACGTTTACATCAAATTGGTTAACACAGCCTTCACATCACTTAATTGTTGTGTTATACTCTTAATAAATTTGACACATACCCTTGTGATATGCACTATAAGTGAGGGGCTTAGATAATAAAAAAGCACAAACAAAAACTGTGATGTGGTTCTTAGAATTGCACATAGAACTGCCTCCATGGTTTCTATTTTGCCCCTTGCCAGCCCTGTGACAGCAAGAACAGCCCTCCTTCCTCCCCTTCCCTAGTCAAAGAGAAAACATAAGGATGAAGACGTTTATAAGGATTTCACTCTTATTTAAGACATAGTAAATGTATTTTATCTTTTTAAATATTTTCTTAGTAAGATTTTCTTTTCTTTAGCTTTAAGAATATATTATATAGAACATGTAACATAAAATTTGTGGTCCTTAACTGTTTATTGGTAAGGCTTCCAGTCAGCAAGAGCTATTAGTAGTTAAGTTTTGGAAGAGTCAAAATTTATACCTGAATTTTTGACTCTGCGGGAGGCTGATGCCTGTGACTCTGCATTGTTCAGGAGTCAGCTGTAGTTTCCATTTATCCTTGATTTTGCTTTGATGGTGTCATTTCCATGGTGTCTACATTCCCATAGAGGACGGGACAGTTCAGTACAATAATTGTGAGTGAGAAATATAGACTACTCAAGAACACAACTTTTATTATAGTATTTTTATGGTTGTTCTATCTTATTAATTATTTGTTAATATCTAGTGTGCCAAGTTTACAAATCAAACGTTCTCATAGGTATGTACATATAGGTAAAATCATGGCCTATGCAGGATTCAATGCTGTCTGTGGTTTCTGGCATCTGCTATGAGTCTCAGAATGTATTTTATTTGATGTAGAGAATATGACTGTAATGAGTTCTCTAAAAAAGGTAAATGAAGCAAATGCAAAGTCAATACCTAAGATACTCAGAATAGAGACAGAGATAGCCAATTATCTTCTTTAAATACTCTGTAATGATTGACCAGTAGAATTCAGAGAGGTCTTCAATTTACAGACCTTAAAGCAATGTGTTTCTTATCCTTAGTGCGTTACCATAGGCGAAGAGGAAAGATTTGATACAATTTCCAAAAAATTAATTTACCATATGCCTAGTAAGTACTTAAGGTATTTCTATATAAAACACAATGATAGACACTATATCTCATAAAAAGCTGCTATTTTAGTAGTATTTGCTATCAAGATTTATTCATTTATTTATTTTATTTATTTTCAAATAAGAAAATTTCATGCAAAAGTGGGTCACTTCTTGTGTCATGTGTTTGTTACACGGTCTCCGAACAACACTTCCACGTCTTTCAGAAATGTTAATAATATTTAATTGGATGACTTCTCTAGGCATTCAGTACATATTTTAGAAACATTTAATCATTAAGTAATGTGTTTGTTTATTTTTCCACTTAATGACTAGGAAATATGTTTTCTTTTTCTTGCAATTTTCGTTTTTTAAATTTCTAATTAAAATCATAACTGTATACATCTATGGGGTACAATGCGATGATTTGATATACAATGTAGAATGTTTAAATCAAACTGATTAACACAGCTATCCCCAGCATATTTTTTATGGTAAGACGTTTAAAATTTACTCTTAGTTATTTTGAAATGTACCCTTGCTTTGTACATTAGGTGAGATCCCACTAAACGCCCTCCCTCCCCCCACCAATCACCCTTCTCCTTCCCCTCCTCCTGGTAAGACTATATTTGTGTTTTACCATTTATATGAGTGTGTAAGTGTTTATGCATTGGTTTCATAATCATATTGAGTATTCTGGGTGCTTTTTTTTTTTTTTTCCATTCTTGAGATAATTTCCTAAGAAGAATGTGTTTATTTAAATAGATTATCCCTAACTGAGTTTTTCTTAAACCATCTTAGTCTATTTTGTGTTACTTACTATGCAGGAATATCTGAGGTTGGTGATTTATAAAGGAGTTGACTTGGCTCGTGGTTCTGCAAGCTGTTAAAAAGCATGATGTTGACATCTGCTGCTTCTGAGGGCCTCACTCAGGCTACTTCCACTCATGTCAGAGGGGGAAGGGAGCTGGAGTGTTTGGAGGTCATATGGTGAGAGCATTGATGATGAGAATGCTTTTTCCAGTTTCTAGCTTGCCCTATGTATCATATCTTTTGTCATTGTTTTAATATGTGACCCTCAATTTATATATTTTATGTATTGATTGATTTATATTACTCAACCCTGTATTCTATATTAAATGGAATGTAAAACAAAAAGAATAGAAATACACAGCTCAAAAAAAAAAAAAAAGAAAGAAATACACAGCTCAATAAGCATGTTTTCTGAACCAGATCCTCAGTTTATATTTTTACTGATGCATTCCAATGTGTGTTTTATCATTGATTTGTTCTGGTCTCAAGTCAGTTAAGACCACATTGACCCATTTTGTTCCATGGTGGAACAGGCAGTTTATTCAAATGCTGATATAACTTTTTAAACATTTTTCTTATGTATATTAATGTTATAATAATAAAATACCTATCCAAAGATGATATAGATTTCTTTGTGAACTATTGTTTTCAAATTTGTATTTTCTTTTTTATATACATGTGGTATTATTACATTATAGTTCTTTAAAGAATAGCTTATTTTTTTGAGAATACTATATTTTCTTCCAGTTTTTATAAAGATAAATGAATTGTTACAAACAAGCTCTTCTTTAAAAAAAAAAGGGGGGGGGGAATGTATAGAGTTCCTCCAGAACCCTAAGAAGACACAGGTTTACCATTCATAGTTACAAAGCTGTGCTGTTTTGATTGTTTAAGGTTTCACTATAACCGATAAAACGTTAGTTAATGAAGGGAAGTTTATTTTGATCTTGGTATTTTCTGTCTTCATTTTTTTCTTTTGAAGTTAATATTAATGCAAGGAAAATTAAGACAGAATTATTCCATACTAGTGATATGTAAAAATTTTAGTACCTGGGCTTTTTCTAGAGATAATCTATAATGGAACGTTTTATTTATCTATTCTCTGATAAGTCATATTAAAATGGATTTAATGAAAAATTGGGATGAGGTAGAATGACATAGAATTATTTGCATATTTTAATATCAAATTAAAACTAAAATCTTGGTCCTTGCCTGCCTTCCTTGGGATGCTCTGACACCGCCCCCTAGTGGTAGAATAGATTGTTCTTCATACATTTCTTAGCTAATATTTTTGGTAAAGATTTAAATCACAATTGGGGGCGTACTAACCAAATTAGGTAATTAAATGTGAGTGAACTAAGAACTGTAAGGATAAAATTTTATTTTGGCTAGTATCTCTAGAAAATGTATAGTCAAATTAATATATAAAAATCATGAGTGAGTAGATAAGTCTTCATTGCAAATATACTAAATAGCATAACTTCTGCTTATCTTTAAAGTATAGTTATTATTTCTTAAGCATGAAAATAAACAACTCAGTGGTTAAATATATAATTTGATATGATGCTGTATTTGTTTAAGTAACTGCACTATCTGTAGTTTAACTCTTCAATGGTAAACATTGCTGATTGCTTAATCTACTTAAATTGTTACCCATAGGCATTAATTCAACTTAGACATCTACTATAGCATGGTATTTTTTTTAAAGTGAATTGTAAGACAATTGGTATGGGAGAACTGTGGAAAATGGTGTCACATGTTATTAACAAGTTATGTAGAATATAAAATGTCCCACAGTTATTTTTTTTCCTACTGCTTTAATTAAACCCCAGATAATTTCATTAGAATTATACTTGACAAATGAAAATTTTCAAAATTTTATACAACTATGATAATCATCTAAATAAAACATAGAATCTTTAGGTATTTCATCTACCTAAAATATAATTGAGGGTCATTTTGTGTTAAAAAGTTTTGTCATAAACTTAATCTGAAATTATTTTTTAAGGAGTTTTTTAACATCTTTTCACTTTTAAAACCATCTCACTGCATTTACATTATGAAACATTAGTATAAAGGGTAGCATACAAGAAATAGTAGCACATTATTCCTTGGGGTGCAGTTCCGCCAGATGCTGACAGGTATTCCACTATAAAGGAGTGCTGTAGTTGGAAAATAAAAAAATATATATAGATTTTAAATGGTTAAAAAGTCACCTTTAGTTTTGAATAGCTTGGCACCTTTAACATTCCAATGCCTGAATCTCTGAGAAAGGGATATAAAAGGCAATGTTTTCCAAATTAATGCAGAACTTAGTGCCTGTAGAACACAGGAGAAAGAACACGGAAAAGGATGACTTTCACAGATCTTCAACATACCTGTGTTCTCATATTTCCACATCGTGTTTTTACTGATATATGTGCAGAAATGTGTAATGTCAAAGATCTGAATGTGGTGATGGGATAAAGACATATTTGTGTTTTCCTCAAGCACAGGCAGCAGGAGGGTCTCCCCTGGAAGGTTGATAGTTCTAGTGCCCTGCTGCTACAGAAGGATGTCTGGATGACTTATGTGCACTTACAAGTTGCTGCCTACAGTCACAGCAATTTTACTCTGGTGTTAAATACAGATTTAGCTTCAGGGCAAGATCTCAGAGGCTGTGATTCTAGCCCTCTCCTTGTTTAGAGCACAAAAAAACTTGAACAGAAGATGTTATCTTTTTTTGTTAAGTGGAAACCAAAATGTATAAGTCTTATAGCAGAAATCTCTAAATATGCTTCCTCTGTTGATATAAATATTATAATTCTTGTTTTTGTATTTTTTATTTTGATATCCCAGACCCTAGTAGCTAGTAATAAATTTGAAAACTTGATGCTTTCCTGTGACAACTAATGAATAATTCATCTTTCTTTTAACATTTATTTTCCCACTGAAATATTTTTTTCAAGTAATTAAATGAAAATGTTTTCACCATAGTACAGATATCAGCATTACTTTCATAATTTTCTTACATATGTTATTTTTCTCACAAATATTCAATGGTTTTAATGCCTTAAGTGGCATGGCAATTAAATATAACCTATGATTTTGCCCTGTAATAATGTCACCCTACACACACACACACACACACACACACACACACACTCATAGGAGTTTAGTAAAAGTTATAATGGTAAACTCTAGGGTTGTATTGTGAAAAGAGAGATTTTCAGTATTTTTTAGATAACCAGCAAGAATAACATTACCTTTCAGAATAAATACACCTCCAGGAACTGGTCTCTTGGAAAGGCACTGGGCTTTCTCCCCCGATGTGTTAAAAGTTTTGCTTGCCTTCTAGGTCCATACCAGGGGTTACTAATACATCCAGTTTTCAGACTTTGCAATAAGATAACTGTGTTTTTCAAAGATCTTCACATAGTCTCTTATTTTTATGGAAACCTAATGTGGAAAGTAGAGTCCTGGTTCCAATTTGGAATATTAAGGATTTTGATTTCATGTAGAAATCAAATTCTTAATCCTGTAGAAATATAAGATTCTAGGGTCATTCTATCTAAGCAAAAATAAATACAGGTAACTATTATGGACATGTTTATCCATAGAAATTTAATGAATAGATGTCAAATCATTTCAATAAATGTTATTCACCATCAAAAAGCAAAAACAAAGATCATATGGTCATCTCAATAGAAGGAGAAAAAACATTCAACAAATTCCCTGTGGTAAAAACCCTCTAGGCTTAGAAGAAACATATCTCAAAATCACAAAAGTTATGTATGGCAAAGCCACCATCAAAATCATAACTGTGTGAGGAAAAGTTGACAGCATTTCCCCTAAGAACTGGAGCAAACCAAGAGCACCCACTGTCAACACCACTATTAAACACAGTGCTGGAAGTCCTAGCCAGATCAATCAGGCAAGAGAAAGAAAAAAAGGGCATCTGAATCAGGAAAGAGGAGGTCAAACTTTCACTTTTTGCTGACCATATGATCTTACTCATCTATCTAGAAAACCCCAAGGACTCCCCCAAGAGACTCCTAGAATTGATAAATCAGCAAAATCTCAGGTTACAAAATCAATGTAAACGAATCATAGCATTCCTATATACCAGTAGCAGTCAAGCTGAAAGTCAAATCAAAGACTGAATGCTATTCACAATAGGTGCAAAGACAATAAAATACCTAGGAATATGCTTCATCAAGGAGGTGAAAGATCTCCCCAAGGAGAACCACAAAACACTGAGGAAAGAAATTGCAAATGTACAAATGATGCACACAAATACAAATGTATCATTCTCATGGAGAGATAACATCAACATTGCTAAAATGTCCATACTGCACAAGGAGATTTATAGGTTCAAGGTAATCCTTATCAAGATATCAACATCATATATCATGGACCAATAAAAAATAATTCTGTGTTTGAGAACAGAAAGGAGCCTGAATAGCCAAAGCAATCTTAAGCAAAAGGAACAGGTCTGGAGGCATCACATTACCTGACTTAAAACTATCCTACAAGGCTACAGTAAACAAAACAGAATGGTATTGACAGAAAAAAATAGAGACAGACCAATGAAACAGAACAGACAACCCATATATAAAATCATCAGCATACAACTGAACTTTGACAAAACCAACAATGATATACACTGGAGAAGAGAAGCCCTAATCAATAACAGGGGAAAATTGATTAGCCACATGCAGAAGAATGAAACAGGATCCATTCTCTCCCCACTCACAAAAATTAAGTCAAGATAGATAAGAAAAATAAGACTAAAATGTAAGGCATGAAACTATCAGAATACTAAGAAAAGGACAGTTGTCTAATGTCAATACAATAAACCATTTCTTCTTTCGCCGTTACTACCCTTTACCCATTCCTCAAATAGAGGAGCAATCATCTATGAGCATTTATTTGATCTCCAAGTGACAGGGAGGTCTTTGGGCTTCAGGTGTTGGAATGTGTGTGACTTTGCCGATTTATCAGTCACCAAAGTCTTTTGTCTTTCTCTGGTTGAGCTAGTACAAAGCAAAGATGTAAAATGTTCTTTGGGAATTTTTCTGCTCTTACATCTGTCACCCTTCATGACAAAGTTACTTGAAAAAGAGTTCACACCACTCATCCCTATTAAAGATGTCTGTCGTCATCTTTGAAGCCACTAGTGAAGTTTGGGAACTTCTTGATTAACTCTTCCACATATTCTATAGAACTTCATTGGATTCACCACACAAGACTTTATGACAGATCTCGTGTTGTAGTTTAAATTTCTCAAGCCAACCACTTGGGCTTGGAAATCCACCACCCCAAATTCCGTTACAAATCAACTAGCAACTTCTTAGATCATCAGTCCAGAGATTCGTGTGTTTACTTCCCTCATTTGTTTGAATTAGCTTAAAGTGGTTTTGTTGATTTTATCAAGGGAATTTTTTCTCCTTTCCCATTGTAGGGCTCAGTTTTCCTTGCCGAGTCTCTAGAAATACTCGTGTTTATATGTTAGGATGTTGCTAACTGTGCTTGCTAACACCAAAATGTTCTGCTGTCTTTGTTTGACTCCTGCTTTCCCGGTAAATGTAGATCAACCTTTTCCTTTGATGTCAGCTCTTTGTGTTCTTTCCTTTTGGCCATCATGCCTTAGTCAACTGTAAATTTTTCAGTAACTGTAGGATGTACCTACAATGCATACCAGTCCCTCACATTACCTTCTGTAACATGTGCTGAACAATAGGACTTAAGCCTAATTCAACATGTGGTAATAATAAAATACGAAAAAAGAACTTATGCTAAAGAAAAAATACAACTAAGAAGCAAAGCCCATACCTTCTACCCATTGGTGTAAAGTGGACTCAACTGATCAAGTGATAAATGGTAAATTAGTATTATGTGTTGCAATCCAAGTGGTCAAGATACTCCTTATAGAGGTCAGCCTTCCATTGAGTATATGTGGTGCATGTCCAGTGTATGAAAATTAGATCAACTTAAAGAAGTGGTCAAAATACAGAAGGTGGTCAACTATGGAGGTTCTGCTGTATTTTAAACTCTCAAAAAAATATTTTCTTTCTGGTTAGCAAAGGCTTTAATTTTCTAAAATACATAAAACTAGAAAAAAATACAGAGAACTTTTTTATTCCCAAGCCATTTGAGAAATTTCCTTCACTCTGGTTTTACTTTGGAGGATATTTCTTGCAAAAAAGTACATTCTTATACACAACGACAAAGAACCACCAAAATTAGGAAATAGAGCATTGATTGATTTATTATGGCCATTTAAACATCAAGCTTTTATTTATTTATTTATTTATTTTTGTAAATTAAAGTATGTACGAAGTAGTTTCTCATTCACCAAGAATGACAGGAATTTTAGTGTCTGTTATTTGGAGGAAGGTCTCCTCCATGTTTATACGATTGCATGACGTCTAAGGCTTTTCCTTAGTCTTTTAAAAATTCTGCTTGTTCTGTGACTGTTCTCTGTCTCTTGGCTTCAACATTGAAGGTTGACTGCTCCATCAGACATCAGTTTGGGCTGGTACACACATAATTTTTTTTTTTTTTTTCTGTTAGAAACAGAGTCTCACTTTATTGCCTTGGTAGAGTGCCATGGCGTTACAACTCACAGCAGCCTCCAGTTCTTGGGCTTAGGTGATTCTCTTGCCTCAGCCTCCTGAGTAGCTGGGACTACAGGCACCCATCACAATGCCCGGCTATTTTTTGCTGCAGTTTGGCCGGGGCCAGGTTTGAACCTGCCATCCTCAGTATATGGGGTTGGCACCCTACTCACTGAGCCACAGACGCCACCCATGAAATTTAATTCATTGGTAGATATGTCCATAGCCTAACATAAGTTAAAAGTTTAACTTTTAATAATTAATAGTAACTTTCAGGTATTCGTATATTAAATCCAGCCTTTAGATTTTACATTCACTCTTTCCCTCACATACGGTCCAGCGGCCAGCTGTGAATCATGATCTCTCTTTGCCTTCTTTTATACAATCCTTACCATCTTGCGTTTGACACTCCATGGTTATAGCTGAGAAAGATAGGGTGAAAGGTGTTGCTATAAACTGGCTGTTGATGTCTATGTCATGCAGAGATCTGTATGCTGAAAATTTCACGTAATACAATTGAGAATTATTTGGTGCAAGGTACCAATCCTGCATTTTTAGTTGGACTTTTCACTGGCCAGCTAACCTTTGTGAGAGTATCCACCTCCTTTGGACTGGACCTGATACCAGTCGCTTGACACTGACAAACTACATTGTACCAGAGACCTTTGGCAAAGTATTCCATGTCTGTATACATTCCGCGGCATTTAAGTGTTTAACCTGCTTAAGATTGGTTGAGAGTCTTAATAAATTTATACTTTCTATAATTTTTTTTTAAATCATAGCTGTGTACATTAATGCAATCATGGGGTACAGTGTGGTGTTTTCATATACAATTTGAAATACTCTCATCAAACTGGTTAACGTAACCTTCATGTCATTTTCTTAGTTATTAAGACACACTGCTTTTAGAAAGATTCACTTGTACTCTTGTAAGGTAAACCATAGAGGTGATACCACCAATCACCCTCCCTCCACCCATGCACCCCTCTCCCCTCCTTCCCCCTCCCTATATTCTAAGGCTATAATTAGTTTATATCTTTTCTATGAAAGCTATAAATTAGTTTCAAACAGGGTTGTGTACATTGGATACTTTTTCTTCCATTCTTGAGATATTTTACTAAGAAGAACATTTTCCAGCTCCATCCATGTAAATATGAAGGAGGTAAAGTCTCCATCTTTCTTTAGGGCTGCATAATATTCCATAGTGTACATATACCACAGTTTATTGATCCATTCGTGGGTCAATGGGTACTTGGGCTTCTTCCATGACCCAGCAATTATAAATTGGGCTGCAATAAACATTATGATACAAATATCTTTGTTGTAATATGATTTTTGGTCTTCTGGATATATACCTAATAATGGAATTGTAGGATCAAATGGCAGGTCTATTTTTAGTTCTCTAAGTGTTCTCCAAAGAGATATTCTTATGAGTAATAATTTTAGAAACAGAGTTTAAAATAAAACTCTCAGCCAAATGGCATATAGGTCTCTACAGTTGGAAAAGAGTTGCTTAGAGATCTGTTAGTTCAAATCATCCCAGCAAAGATTTGCTTGTGGTTCTTTCTGTGAAGTGTATATACATTTGAAGGTCTGTTCTATTCCTATACTTCATATATATTTAGGTTTTCAAAATACTAAAATCATCCCACATGGTAAATAAATAAGAAGGGGCTGATTTCCTTAATTGTTGTTTTTGTCAGTGAGACAGGTCTGCCGCCAGCCCAGCAAACAGCTACCTGCACGTCATAAATTCCTCTGCAGACTCCCCTGATAACACAGGTCAGTGCCTCCATGGACAGTTCCGAGCACAGACTCAGGGGCACTCAAAGACCTGCCCAGAAAAGAAAAAAGACCTGTGTGGAGCGAGTTTCAGGAAATGTAACAGAAAAGTATTTACTCTAACAAGAATTTAAATTAATTCAAATAAAGTTTTACTTTCTCCTTTTCATTTCAAAAGTCAGTGTCTCAAAAACCATCAGGCTATTTGATGACACTGCCACAGCAGTAAGAGTTGATAAGCACCCATCTCATTTAGGCTGTGTTCTAGAACTCAAGAATGTAGGGTCTTCAAAGCATGGTGGCTCATGCCTGCAATCTCAGAACTTTGGGAGGCTGGAGTGGATGAATTATTTGAGCTCAAGAGTTTGATATCAGCCTTAGCAAGACCAGTCTCTACTAAAAATAGAAAAACTAGCCAGGTATTGTGTTGAGTGCCTCTAGACCCAGTTGCTCAGGAGGCTGAGAGACTGAGGTTGTTGTGAGCTATGACACCACAGCACTCTACCCAGGGTGACAGAGGGAAACTCTTGTCTCAAAAAAAAAAAAACAAAAAAAAACATTGTAGTGTTCAAGTTGTGACTGTTTTGACTGGAGTAACAGTGACCAGTCAGTCCAGTCAGATTGGTTAAGCTGGCTGCAAGGACCAACCAGACCTGAGCTGTTCCAGTTCAATAAGCTACTCTGTTATGTGATGTCATGCACAATTCATTTATTTCAGTATCCTACATAGCACGCTGGACAACTAGTGAAGTACAGGTGGGTTATCCATGATATAAGCATCAGGATAAAGTGTTGCTCCCTTTGACTGCCTACATTCCACCTTGACCCTGGTGTTTGTCAGGCTGGACTTTTCTTCTCCACCAAATCCCCCCACTTCTCCCACACCCACCCTGCAGTGTCTCCCGTTGCATGCTTCAGTCATCCGTGCTTCCACTCTTGTTCCCATTGTCTATTCTCTTTAAAAGGGTCCGAGCAGAAGGATTCTTTTAAAACACAGATAGGAGCACTTTGCTCTCTGATTCAAAGTCCTTACTATGGCCCTGGATGCCTCTCCACCCTCTGTCCCCTTGGTCACTGCACTCTAGCCACACCAACCTCCTTGCTGCCCATCAGGCACACTCCACCTCAGGGCTTCTGCTCAACTGACAGCTGCATGTTCCAGACCTCTGCTGACGTCCCTCAGCAGAGAGACTTCCCTGAACTGCCCCCCACCCTCCACAAACCTCACCCATTGCTCTCTATCCCTTTGCCTTGATTTTCCTTCTTCCAATAGACAACTATTTTAAATTGCACATGAACTTTATGGACACCCTGTACAAAGGTGCAATTGCTGTGGGAAATTGTTTGGCATTTTTTCCAACAGTTAACATAGAAACACCATATGACCCAAGAATTCCACTACTAAATACATACCCAAATGATAGAGAGCAGGGACTCAAACATTTATTTGTATACTAAATGTTCTTAGCACCACTGTTCTCAATAGCCAAAGGATGAGAAAATACAACTGTCTTATGGGATACATAAGAAAATACAACCTGAGGCCCATGGCCCACATGTGGGTTATGTGAAGACTGTCTTGCTTATCTCTGATGTCAGATATTGCAAAAATTATACATGGACTTTTTTTTTTTTTTTTTTTTTTTTGCTTATCAGCTTTCAATAAAGTTTGTATATTCATTGTGTTCCGATGTGCAGCAGAAAAGAAAAGAGCCTGGACACCCCTAAATGCTACATTATTCAGCCACAAAAAGGAATGTAACTTTGATATGTAACATAACATGGCTGGCCATTGTGGATATTATGCTTATTGAAATAAGGCAGACACCAAAGAAAGATATTATATGCTTCCACTGACATGAGATACCTAGGAAAAGCAAATTCATAGAGATAGAATTTATGATTGAAATTACCAAAGACTGGGAACAGGGGAAGGGAGAGATCTTGCTAATTGGGTATGGAATTTTTGTTGGAAATAATCAAAATATTTGAAGACAGACACTGGTGTTTTTTAGACAACATTGTGAATTTATGTATGTAATACTATTTCTATATGTACAAATGGCTAAAATGATAAATATCATATATTTCACCACAATAAAAAATATATGCATGAGGGCAGTGCCTGTGGCTCAAAGGAGTAGGGCACCGGCCCCATATGCCAGAGGTGGCGGGTTAAACTCAGCCCCGACCAAAAAAAAAACTGCAAAAAAATATATACACACATAGCCAAGTGCAGAAAATAAGATAGCCTGAAATAAAGATAAAGTATATTTCTTCTTAACTTGGAGTGATTGTTTAAAAAACAGCAATTTGCAATGCCCATGATAGTTCACCAACTATGTGCTAACAACACAAAAATGAAAGGAAATTAAAGCAAAGACAGTGAAGGTTGATGATTGAACAGCTTTGCAAACATGATTCCTCCAGACCGGTATCTGGTAGGCAGGTGTGATATAGCCTCCTCCCTCTCCCTGGCAAGGATTACTGGCCTTCTCAACTAAATAATCCTTTAGTCATTGACTTGTTTGTAGAGGATTCCACAGGGGTCCATCCCGATTCAGTTATTTATTCAAAACAGACTTAAGAGCTGTGGGTCAGCTCAGTTCCATGAAGTCATCCCGGGGCCCAGCGTCCTTCTTTCTTAATGTTCTTGTTTTGCCTTCTGGGGAATGTTCTCCACTCAGAATCACTGAGGCAGGAAAGGGGAAATAGAGGCAAGGAGGAACGAGCAAATTCCTTTTAAGAAGGTGACACAGACGTTTCACACTTCACTTTTGATCACAGTTGAACTCAGTTGTAAGTGCCACGTTTAGATGCAAAGAAGACTAGAAAAGGGTGAGCATGTGCCTTGCTAAAACTGTGGGGATGGGAATCATTCTAGGAAAACAGGAGGATGGATCCTGGGGGCCAGTCAGCAGTCACTACTTACATGACTATTTGGGCGCTACTGGGGCAGCCTACTGTTTCGGACGCTACTCAGGAACCAGAAGGGCTACAAAGAGAATCCCCAGGTTCAACGAGTTCCCAGTCTTGTGTGTGTTGTAAGACAGGCCCATGCCTTCAAGGTTGACTATCGAATCCATAAGCAGAGCACAATGTAGGTATGAAGTAACCTAGGTAACCAATGACCAATAGGAAAGGGCAATAATAGGTGCAGAGAAGCCAATGACAGACTTGCAACCAATTTCAGACGGAGAGAGTGTTTACAGCCTGCATAGCCTTTGAGTTTCCCTCTCTCCCTCCTCTCTTCTCCTGGGTGAGAGGCACCCACTTCCAAGTTCTCTTTGGAAGTGCTCTGAATTTTCCCTGTTCTTCTCCTTGTTACCCTGAACCTTGCATAGGTCACTAGCTTTCTGTCCACACTGCCCGTGCAGCGTCAGTTTTATTTTCAGTTTCCACTCCGTTTTGCTTTCCATTATCCCCCGGCCTCTGTTCAGTTTTCTAGCTCAGCTAAGTAATCAATCAGGCCAACAGGGTTCAGGGAACCGGGACTCCCTGACGACCAGGCCCCCAAAAGGAACTTTACCTAACCTATGCAAACATTGTAACCTAATTTTTTGTACCCTCATATTACTCTGAAATTTTAAAACAAAGGAATAAATATTCACTGATGATGCATCATCCTTGGTGTGGACCAGTGATGGGTGTGCGTTTGACACATGATGAACGGCTTATTTCAGTGCAGTCAGTGGGTCTCCATAACTGAATTATCTCTCCTTTGAAGGTAATATCGAAAGTGTAAATCTGAGGCTGTTAGGCTCTTCAGGAGTAAGCTCCTGTCAAAGGGACCAACTCCCCCCTTATTCCTGAACCCCCCATCTCCATAATAAAAGACAGGGTATCTTGATTCCCAGTTCTGTTCACCGTTCTGAGATGTGACCTGAGTCAAATTGTTGTCCTTGGGTTTTCTGTTTTATGGAGCCCTCGGACACCTGAGGTTATGTGTTTGATGTGGCTGCCAAAAAAGCACTGCCTCCACCCGCCACGCACACACCCAGTGGGTCTTTTTGCACATTTTCTAACTCCTCTGTCTTCACTTAGAAAGATACTATAAAGGAAACTTTAAAAGTTTGACAGTTAATGACATCAAAGCTTTCCATTAAATGATCCATGTTAATGTCTTCCATACTAAACTTTTTTTTGTAGCTTTTTAGACCGGGGCTGGGTTTGAACCTGCCACCTCCGGCATATGGGTCTAGCGCCCTACTCCTTTGAGCCACAGGCGCAGCCCTATTCCCAATTTTTTAAGATATTACATTCAGTTAAAACTTGTTAAATTAATTAAGCTACCCTATATTTTTCTAGTACACTTTAGACTAAATTGATTGCAATAGTCTGCATTCTTATTTAACAAATTTCATAAGAAAGTTGATATTTTGTGGTATAATTGCAACAGACATATTCTTACATTTGATTGTCTAAATTGCTTGTAAAGGATAGTTGTAAAAATCATATGACAGCCGCATTTTGACATGACAGTCTTTTGCAAGTGATGAATGGTATTATATTTGCTTCAATAGTTGTTTAAAGAACTTATGTATATAATGTAAGATAGCAAATGATTTATAGTAAAATAGGTAAGTTATTACATTTCTTTTTAGGGACACCTGTCAACATTTTCATTAGAAATATATAGAAATTTTTAGCAAAATATAACAAACCAAAATTTTCTGTAGTTTCTTTTAGCATTTGTGGTTTGAACATAGCTGTGCTGCATTATTTGACAATCAGACGAATTCCGTGTGAAGAGAACTGTGCTCACTCTGTCCTTTC
Organism: Galagoides demidoff; assembly: GCA_963574575.1. NCBI lineage: Eukaryota > Metazoa > Chordata > Mammalia > Primates > Galagidae > Galagoides > Galagoides demidoff. The sequence goes on along the minus strand of CAUYQV010191164.1, from coordinate 5,488 downwards.
CATTGACATCCACAGACGTCTTGCTGGAAACGCTCTGACGTACATTCCCAAGGGAGCATTCTCTGGCCTTCACAGTCTTAAAGTTCTGTAAGTAAACCAAGTGTTACTGGATCTATTTCTGATTTTAGTGTCAAATGGCTGCTATGATTTTACAACTTTAACTTATAAAGATTGAGTCCCTCTTATAAACTATATAAATCCATGGGATAATTCATCTAACTTCAAATCGGCCTTCGTTGACTCCAGAGAACCGTATTATACTTGTATGGCTAAATCTGCATGTGAAAAAATTCTCTTCTTTTCTAACCTTAGTATCTAAAATCGTCTGTATCTAAATAACCACTTTAACAACTCAAACTTTTAAAAGAATATAATTGACCCTGAATAACTTTGCAGTTAGAGGAGCCAAGCCCCACATAATTGAAAATATGGGATAATTTGACTCTCATCCAGAATTAACTGATAATAGCTTAAAGTTGACCAAAAGCCTTGGAGATAACAGAACAGTTGACTGACACATCTTTTGTTAGTTATATGTATTTTACTATATTCTTCCAATACAGTATGCTAGAAAAAAAAGGAAATGTTAATAAGGAAGTCATAAGGAAAAAAATATATATTTGCTCTTCACTAAGTGGAAGTGGGTCATCATGATGGTCTTCATCCTTGTCATTTTCACGTTGAGCAGGCTGAGGAAGAGGAAGGTTGGTCTTGCTGTCTCAGAAGTAGCAGAGGTGGAAGAAAATTCTAATTTAAAGTTCAAACCTGTGTCATTCAAGGGTCAAATGTATTTTCCTTTGCCTTTGTATTATAAAATTGGAAACTGTGTCTTGAAAAGCATATTGATCACTGAGTCGGGACTATAAATCACTATGATGCTGACATAAGGAGATTGCAGCTTCAAATCGGTTTTGAAGTTTGTTGCCTGTTGATGCATTAAATCACAATCAGTTAAAAATATACCCTGTTCTACTCTGGGAGGCCAAGGCGGGTGGACTGCCTAAGCTCAGGAGTTCAAGATCAGCCTGAGCAAGAGCAAGATCCCATCTCTAAAAAACTAGTGGGCATTGTGGCAGGCGCCTCTAGACCCAGCTTCTTGGGAGGCTGAAGCAAGAGAATCACTTAAGCCCAAGAGTTTGAGATTGCTGTGAGCCATGATGCACACAGCACTCTACTGAGAATGACATGGTGAGACTCTGTCTCAAAAAAAAAAAAGCAAAAGAAATGGTAATTCACTGAAAATCGTAAACATAGGTTTTCTTATTATCTAATGTCTAACTTCCCAATATGTTTATCAGAAAACATTATTGTTGAAAGCTTCCTGCTTCTAGGACTCATTGCTTCATTTTCTTTCAGTTTGTTCTGTGTAAGAAAAAAAAAATCACCTAGATAGAGGAAATAGATACTATAAGTTAGAAGTCAGATAAGAGAGATTTTATCGCAGGAAAAAAAAGTCCTGATTTTATTTCTTTTCTTTGAGATAAAAGTTAGTTGCTAACTCTAAAAAAGCATTTAATGTATTCCACTTCAGTGACCTGAGGGATACATAGGTTAAAAAAGCAGTTTCATTAAATTTAATCTTTAGTTAACAGTTAAATTCAGCTGCAGAACCATTGTTCAATCTAGTTAGTGACTGGGTTTGGCTTCTCTTCTGTCAGGGTCCCACCCCAAGAGCAGCAGTCACTGAGACCTGTGGAAATTGGTGGTGATCAACTGAAGAAATATAAAGTTAAGAGCGGCAGTAAAGAAAGACATAGAGTAGAATTAAAAGTGGGAACTCGGGTCCATTGCCCATCATGAGATTCTGGCAATGGCCCAGAGTGTTTGCTCCACTCTGATTTTATTTAAGTCTACTTGCCCAGAGGGTAAGATGAGGGCAGGAACAAAGACTCATCAGTTTCTCAGATTGATCTTATCAGCTCCTATTGTTATTTTATTAACCTTAAGGGTAGCGTTCAATAATCTGAAATGTGAACCTTGTATTGGGAGAGCCTCCTGCTTCAGGTCACACACACAGATTTCTAGGAAGGTGTTAAGCTCTGCTAGTTCTCTGTAGAATAAAACACCACAGGCCTTAATCTCCTCTGAGGGATATATGGGAGGGAGGCAATTTCCTCCCATCACAACCACAGAGGATCTTCCTCTGCGATAAGGGATATACACTCTTCTGCCCATATCTCAGGGCTCGAGCTACTCCCTTGGTCTCTGCCCCAGGCAAATGCAGATCTCCACAATGGTATCTGCTTTGCCTGTTTAATGGAAAAGAAACGCCCTAGAAGATGTATCTTTTCTAGGACTTGCCACAATCTCTTCTATGGCCATTACTCTCCTAAGAGTGCTCACAGACCCAGCAGAGTGTTTATAAGCTAGACCCCAACAGGCTAGAATTTCAGAAAAGGCAAGAAGCTTGCTAGCAATGGCTAACTTAAATGCAAACTAGCTGACTGTTCTTTGTTCTGACTCACTCAGCTTACATTTTTAGTTTTCCTCTTTTTCTGGGTTGTGCTTTTCTTTGCCAAGAATGGGGTCTTAGGTCCCCATTCTTTCAGCACTCTTCCTCTCTTTGGAGTTTTTTTGCCTAATAACAAGTTGCCATGTTGCCAAACCCTAATGCTAATTCATTATGTGATAAAATTCTGAATTGTAGTACCAGCTTCAATGTATATACCTCCACAAACTCAGCAAGATATTTGGAACCACTCAAAATGTATCACAAAAGTCAAGTTTGGGCTCAGCGCCTGTGGCTCAATCAGCTAAGGCGCCAGCCACGTACACCTAAGGTGGCGGGTTTGAATCCCCAGCCTGGTCCTGCCAAACAACAATGATGGCTACAACCAAAAAATGGCCGGGCATTGTGGCAGGCACCTGTGGTCCCAGCTACTTGGGAGGCGGAGGCAGGAGACTCGCTTGAGCCCAGGAGTTGGAGGTTGCTGTGACCTCTGATGTCATTGCACTCTACTCAGGGGAATACCTTGAGGCTCCGTCTAAAAAAAAAAAAAAAAAAAAAGTCACTGATCATCACTGAGACTTTGTATAATCATTTGGTGGTTCTCTCTATGCACATTAATATTTAAAAATAAACATTTTCCATAATAATCTACCATAATTGTGAGCTGATCTTTCAGAGAACCAGATCTAGATAAAAAGACAGATTTCATCATGACCCCTACACTTCACTGATGAAAGGAAAGCTCCTAAGATGCTTTTGCTATTGTTTGAAGGTATAGTACAGCAGGGTAATTAGATCTTTATTGGCAGAATCCCTGAACCTACTTCCCTTATCTGGACTTTCCCAGTACAGATCAGATTTCTGCCTTAGACTTGAGAAGGCAGAAGGGAGAGTGCCTGGTCCAGACAGATCATGAGCTCTAGGGTAGAGGTGGCTAGGGAAGGGCTTTGCCCCAATGAGAAGAATGTGTTCCTGCCTTATACATTATTTCATTTCCTTCCCAGACCAGGAAGGGGGAGCCTTTCATTTTTTGTTTGAAAAGAGATCACATTTCATTCATTCTCTGTGCATACATTTATTAACTGCTATGTATTACTTTACATACTAGGTACTTATTGAAAGTAAAGGGATTGAAGACACACTTATTTCCTTTAGAGGGAATACAAAGTATGTCATTAACCATTCCAAAGAGTGTGATAAAGGAGGTTTTCACAAACTACTATGGCATTGCAGAGGATTGAGGAACATGTTCTGACCTAAATGGTAAATTATGGGCGGGGGGGGGGCTCCTTTAGGGATGTATTATAATATTTGTTATGCTTTAAATATGTATAGGAATTGACCATGCTGAGAATGGGGCAGGGGGACAAAGGAAGGAGGAATTTTAGGCACAGAATATTTACATGAGTGATGGCGCTAATGCCAAGAAGGCAGGGGAGTTCAGGAAAACAGTGAGCTCTGACTTGAGAAGGTTAGAACACAGTCTGATTGGTGGTGAAGGACAGAAAGGCATTAAATGATTAGAGGATGGGAGGAGTTGAAAAGATGAAAATGCAGTCAGGTCTCTTGGTCCTGGAGCTTGGAGGATACAAAATTAATCCCCTGGGCTCATACTGGACACTGAGAGTCATATCAGTTTTGTTTACCAAATATAGTGAATTTTTCTTTTTCAAAAATTTGAATTAGAGTATCTTTAGCTCTTCCATTTACAAACTTTTATAAAATATTTACAAAATTTTCTGTATATGTAGGCCACCTCTTTGTAAAATTTTGTAATTAATTTTGTAGATAAAGGTATATTTAGCTATATTTTCCCTTTTTCCCTATGTATGGAGACTTTATGGGTGACTCTTGGGACATTCTATAGATCCATCCCTTCATTGTATTTTCCTTTCATACTTTACTATTCTACCAGGACCATAAAGACACGGAATTTTACGGAATTTTACGGAATTTGCAGTTCCATAGCAACAAAAAGCCACCAGATATTTTTGAATCATTGTTCTGGCAATAGGGAGTATTAGGATTGGCAAAATGAGATATGGGAAGAAATGTCAAGTAGATGCTAGAGCAATAACTGAGGTGACACATGACAAAGCTCTGAGTTAAGGCAAAGGAGATGGGTTACAAGCTACAGCTTCAGGGAATCTTCAATGAATAATAGTGACTACTATAAAAAGAGTCCCCAGAAAACCAAAGATTTTAGAAATCAATGAATAGAATGGATAGAGAAACCAACTGGGGATATATACTGAATGTATACTGAATTCAAGGTTGAAACAGGTTGAAATTCAGACATTAAGAGGTTGACATGCTGGATACCCATTAGTAGTAAGAAACAGAAGATAATTAGATAATTAGATGGAAATTGGAATAAAGTATGGGGTTTCTGGAAAACATAGGGGTGACTCATATTGTCAAAGGTATAGAGAAAGAAGAAAGAGCTGGAAGAGAAGAACATGAAGAGTTATTGTAAAAGAACATGTTGTGGGGCAACACAAAATTAGTTGGAGACACTAGCTTGTGAAGACCAAGAGATCATGCTTCTGTGGCTTGCCCAAGCCAGAAATGAAAGTATTAGCGGGATTTACTCTTTTGTTGACTCCAGAAGTTGACATTGGGACCCTAAACAGATACTACCCAGCTGCTATCTGTGTCCTCTAATGTCTCTGACAATCAGGATTTAGAGGTAACACAGAGAGACTGCCAAAAGGCCAGTTTGGCTCTGTTTTCTGAGCAGTTAATTTTTATTTTCTGGGGGGCTGCTATATTCTTGTTGTAATGTGTGCCTTCCAGAATAATACCATGCAATATAGGTCAGAACTTCTGCCCCTCAGCATCTCAGTGTCCCCCAAAACAGACATTTCCAGATTGGACTACAGCAAGAACTTAAGTCCTTCATCAGGCTGTCTGTTCTACGGCAGGTAGAACCAACTGGGCAGAAAGGGCGTACAATTCCTTGAGTTGCAAGCAATTCCAAGGGGATCTGAAATGGTATCCACACTGGTAGATCTTTTTTTTTGTTTTTTTTTTTTTTTG
>CAUYQV010191163.1:0-22550 GCA_963574575.1 Galagoides demidoff | reverse complement strand
CAGGTGCCCGCCACAACGCCCGGCCATTTTTTGGTTGCAGCCATCATTGTTGTTTGGCGGGCCCGGGCTGGGGATTCGAACCCGCCACCTTAGGTGTACGTGGCTGGCGCCTTAGCCGATTGAGCCACAGGCGCTGAGCCTAGAAGCTTTCTTTAACCCAGCCTTCTTTAGTATAATTATCTCCCTGCTCTTTTCTTTTAAAACTTTTGGTGCCTATGTTATCTTTTAGAATCTTTTCAGAAAAATTTCTAAAATAGATAGTTGTCACAATTAATGAGTAAAAAATGAATTTTTGGAATGAAAAGAATGACTTTTAATCGTGTTTTATTTTTTAGCTTTCAAAGAGTGAATTGAGCCAACTGTGGGCAGGTGAATGGACACACATCAGTACATGCCTATGGACATGTGTGTGATTAATGCCTTGAGATGTGTCTACTTGGTCCTGTGGTTAAGAGAATGACCTTTGGCTCGAGCCAGACTTGACTTTGCACTTTGGCGAGTCACTGCCTGCTTTAAGGTTTTAATGTCTCTGGGCCATACTGTCCTCTGAAATGGAGATAATGATAATCATGTAGGATCTTGGAAAGATTAAACTAAACAAGTAAATTACTTAAGTTAAATGCCTAACTCAGTGGCTGGCACGTAGGGCTACACCATATGGTAATTATTACTGTTATTGTTATTGTCGTCTGATGCAGGCTAGACTATAGATAGAAAGACCAGACTGCACATTTGCAACTGCCCTGGACCTTTTTTTTAATGGAATGTGCAATGTGAAACTAAAATGACGTCATGCTAAACGTTAGGGTGTTTCATCTGAGGAGAGTTACCAAGAATTGCTTCTCCTTTAGGGAAAGTAGCTTCATACTAATGAAACTAATACTCAGATGGTGGTAGGTGATCCTTGCAGAGGCTTCAGTGCTGCTTAGGGAATGGTGACTAAGATTTAGACAACTCTGAGGTCTCCAAGTATCTTATTTATTTATAAAGCGACTCAAACATCCTTGTCTGGAAAGTCCCCTAAAACTCACCATCTAGTTTTGGCCGGCTCTTGCTTGATTTTATTAGGCTATCACCTTCCATTTTTCTTTCAAATTTTGACTACCCAATTCAATTGCTTGGGACTAATTTTTAGGACGAGTTCCCCAGTACTCTACGTGGATGGGCATCCCCCATCCTACAGGCACAGGGAGTGAGAAGGAACAGTTACCTTGTTTCCTATGCTGGATGGTGTATGCCAGGACTTGGAGAGCCAAGATTCTGCCTATAGCCATAGGCTGGGTACAGTCTGTGGGCTCCTTTTTCTTTCCCTAGGCCTGAGAGTTCTACAGAGCAGAGCAGGTATCCATCAGATTTCCTCTCAGCCTTCACACAGGAGGGATTTTCCCTACTTCTCTCTTGTCTGCCAAAACTATTGTCTAAAAAAGGAAGCACTTTGGGTCATAAAATGCCATCTGGTTTTAGGATGTGGTTGTATAGACATTCTGTATTTATATAGTAGTCCGATGGGCAGGAAGTAGGTGATTCATCAGAAGAAAGATGACAGAAAAATAAACTCTTACCAAAATGAAAATGAACTTCCTCTTTCAAACTCTACTTGTTCTAGCTTATTCTTTTAGAACCTTTTTTTCAAACTCTTAAAAAAAGGTGAATAGGGACTGATACAGTGTAATCCCAACCCTTCATAGCCAAACATGTTATTTTTATATCAGACAACAGAATTTTAAAGAATATGCCCACATGCATCCATCTCCCTCAGGCCAGGGTGAGGGTGCAAGTGCCCTGAGAACTGAGATCCTCTGCCCTGTTGACCTTCTTCACGCTCACAGAGATCCTCACGGACCTTGGGAGGTCTCTGTACACTGCACATGTCTGGGCCTTTGTCAGGCCATCCTATTTACTTGGTTCATTTTGTTTGCCTTGCAGGTCCAGGAGGCCGCAAGTCGGGGCCTGAAGTTTGTGGGTGTTGTACCCCAGTACCACTCTCCTGTGAACTCGGCAGGCGGCAGCCCTCGGGCACCTGGTGCCAATAGTACTGAGGATGCCAGAGATGCAAAAAACACACATGGAGATTTCGCATCGTTGGAAAGCGAGAACCCAGGGGCTGCAGACATGTGCAGCACTCCTGTCCGAGGGGACCAGAACCCAGGCCTGAGAGAGGAGGTGCCAACTGCAGAGCAACCCAGCTTATCCTCTGGAGACGGAGATGGTGGGGAGTTGTCAGCACAGGGAGTGAGCAAGACCCTGGATGGACCAGATGGTGATCCTTTTGATGTGCGTGAAGAGCCACTCTCTGGGAGTAAGTATGTCAGCGCTGGGGGTTTTCACCTGCTCATAGAGAGGCTCACAGCTTTTCAGTAATCTGCATGGCATCTCAGGGAGAAATAAATGGAATTAGAGTGTAGAGACAGCAGTCCATCAAACAGGGAAAACTTTATCAAGCAGTTATCTGGGCTGCTCGACTGCTTACTTAACTGAAGTTGTGACTTGTAGGGAGAGCAGAACCACATGAAATTGACTTGCAGTTGCCTTAAAATGTCACGTTTGAAGTGGATTCTAGGCTGTGAGTTATTCAATTCCCTGTGCTCTCGAATTGCCCTTGAATTACCCTGCTTTCACACAGGAAGTGTCAGTGTGCTAGCCACCAGTGAGAACACACACTCCATTTTTTTCATATTTCCTGAAAGCAAGACAAGAAAGCCAGTTGAAGGCAAATTGTGCGAGAAATTGGTGATTCAACTCATTAGGATGTAAACACCCAGGTCTTAGGGATTTATATAGCTGAGAAATCAGCAGTGTGGAAGAACGCCCTGCCAAGGAGAGACCACCATTTTAATTGCTTTGTAGAGGCCATTAGAGCATGTACCTTAGGTGGGGGGATCTCAAATAACAGTAGGAGAACAGGAACAATGCCCCGTTTACTAGTGCTTCCTCTGGACCACTCCCTGTGCTGATAAGCATATTAATCTGAACTCCTCACTGGTATGTGACTGTAAATGACTCATCTCTCCTTTCTCCCACTAGCCCTGTGATGTGGGTGAGTTCTATTCTCATTGCCCATTTTACAGCACAGTGGACTGGGATTCAGACACCAAATTTGTTGTCCAAGCTGGAGATTGGCAGACGTGTTGTGTGAAGCCAAGTGGGCATCGCCACCATCCCATTGCGGTTTTCTGTGTGGTCTTTCCTGTGTGATAGACTAAAGTTTACTAAGGCCCTTAACTTCTCCTACTTTCTCCATGAAATCTAGCACCCAGGCCTTTCCTGAGAGCAGTGCACGTCTGATAGGTGTGTGGCCTCTCTAGCCTTGTGAAGGTCAATAGTATCAAGACTCCTCAGCCCCCAGCCTTAGGGGGCTTTCTGTTTAGGCCTTTCTGGATCATCTCCCTGGTTAATATTGTTATTATTTATTTACTAATTCTTGCAATTAACCTCTTCCAATTATTAAGGAACAGTTGATGCTTCAAAAAGTAAAAACAAGAGGAAATGGTTTCTTTTGATACATAAGAACTTCTTGAGAAGAAAATTATGAGATGGTTAATTCTGGGACTTATTCACAAAGTTGATTTAGAGCAGTGATGGAGAGGATCTTAGATGTGCCATGAAATTTTTTAAATCATTAATTAAATTATTTTCAAAAGAAGTTCAAAGCACAGTAAGTATATTCCTTTTTTTTTTAAGATAGAGTCTCAAGCTGTGGCCCTGGGTAGAGTACTGTGGCATCATAGCTCACAGTAACCTTAAACTCTTAGGCTTAAGAGATTCTCTTGCCTCAGCCTCCCAAGTAGCTGGGACTAAAGATGACCGCCACAATGCCCGGTTATTTTTTTGTTGAAGTTGTCATTGTTGTTTTAGCTGGTCTGGGCTGGGTTTGAACCCACCAGCCATAGTGTACAGGGCCGGCACCCTACCCACTGAGCTACGGGTGCTGCCAATAAGTATATTCTTTTTTTTCACTCTTTTTTTTTTGGATCAACATAATTTAAATGTGCTTGGAAGTTTAACTATAGGTTCAAGTGTGCCATGATATAAAAAAGGTTGAAAAACACTGATTTAGAAGGAGAGACTGGAGCTGCCTCACTTCTGGGCTATATTAAGACTATTGTTTAATCAAGGCCTTGATCCTTCTTTAGTACGTGCTGAAATACTAAATGAGCCCCTCATTTCTGTGATTTTTCGCTCTGTTTAAGGCAGACTTCTGCTGCCCTCGTGGGAGGGCGTGTTTAGACCCAGTGTGTGCCTCCCCAGTGAATGCCCACGTCTTAATCCAGGAAGCTTCATCTTGTCATTGAGAGTGGGCTGTATTTGTGTGCTCTGAATCTTAAGAAGGAAGACGGGCCTCAGTGGAACCTTCCCCTACAGTCTAGTACTGCAAGAGGGCGAGGGAATGGCCAGGCCTGGGTCCCCCAGGGGACAGGGGCAGGAGTCAGGGGGAGGCAGGTAGCACAGGGGTTGAGAACCAGCCTCTATTCTCACTCCAGCCTGCTGCCTTCTACCTGGGCAATAAGTAGTCTTCGTCCCATATTACCCTTCTGTGCCTCAATTTCTTGTCTCTATTTCTATGGGTAGAAAACTTCTTATTGAAATGTTAGAGGAGATATACTTGTAAATCCCTCAGCACTGCTTCACCCACATGTGTGAGCAGGTGCTGCTGGGGTGTAGGCTCGGTGGTCCTGACCCTTGACCTCTACCTCATGGACTAAGAAAGGAGGCTGTAAATAATCCCTGTGTGCCAGAAACCCCCTTTCTCTAAGACAGAGGTTCTTAACCTCCCTAATGCCACAACCCTTTAATACAGTTTCTCATGTTGTAGTGACCCCCAAGTACAAAATTATTTTCATTGCTACTTCATAACTGTAATTTTGCTACTGTTATGAATTGTAATGTAAATATCTGATATGCAGGATGTATTTAGGCAACCCTAGTGAAAGGGTCATTTGACCCCCAAAGGGGTCACGACCCACAGGTTGAGAACTGCTGCTGTAAGCCTCCTTTCAGACTTCTTGTCTTCTGTGGTCTGCCCAGGGAGAATTATTCACTGGGCAGATTTGTCCTGGCAGCCTCCCCAAGGTGACCCTACCTCACCCAGAGATGTCCCCGGAGCTGATCACACAGAAACCCCTCACACCCAAAGCATCTTGACCTCTATCCCATCACCTCAAGCCTCTGTTCTCTCTTAGAGAACCAGATCCTGCCGGGGGAGAGTGGGTGATATGTGTGTTTCTGGAAGTGGCCGGACCGCCAGCGGATGGGAACTTCAGCTGTGGGAGGTGACAGGCCACGGTTGGACACTATGAAATCTCCTCTGACCCCAATCTAACACGTGAGGCTGCCCCTTAACTGTTCGGGCTGCAGGTCTCTCTGAAATGTAGGCAGCTCACTCGTGCCCTTCTTCCTTTTCTGGTGAAATAATGGAGCCTTTGGATTTTCCATCAGCTATTAAACATATAGGGGTTACCAATGGGAACACAGGCCTGTTGGGGGATGGACAGATAGCAGTCATGATGGTGGTCACTCCAAGTGCACTTTCTGGGTCCTTCTATCTGTTGTCTGAATTGCTCCTCACAACAGCCTTGTGGCAGAAGATGCTGTGATTGTGCCCATGTCACAGATAAGGAAGGTCACCATCCTTGCTCTCATACAGGTAACTTTCTTCCTCACAGCTTCAGCATCTGCTCTCCCTGAAGGCTGGGTGTTCAGGAACCCTGTCCCCAGTGGTCATGACATTGCCTGACCCCCAGCCTCTCTCCAAATCCTGCTGGAAAGTCTGGTTTCCTCACTCACCATCGCCCTGCCCAGTCTGCCCTCCCCACCGCTGGCTCAGCTCTCAGCCTGCGTTTCTCTCAGGGCCCCCTAAGGAGGGTGAAGTGGTTTTACTTCTCTTTCTGCCAGGTGGGCTTAAATAGGCAATCACAGCAAGACAATTAAAAAAAATCCAGAGGGAGTCGCCCCCCTCTCCCCTCTTCTTCAGTTAATTTATTTCCTTTATAGGAGGCCGTGGGGAGAGGAAGCTAGGCAGTGACTGCTCAGACAGGACTTTCCAACCAGATTCTCCATCCGGGCAGGTTTCTCCCTATTCCTGGGAGCTTGGCCCAGCAGTGGTTCCCCCTTTGCCTACGCAGGTTCTGGGGAAGGCCCATTGCATTCCTCTTCCTCTCACTGACTTTTGTTTCTTGGTCTGGGGGAATTTCCTTCTGCTTTGAGGTCCGGGCTGTGCAGTGATCACCTGAGCCTGTGCAGGATCAGCCCCGTCATCTCTGTTGCCTGCAGCTTCAGTCAGAGACACAGAAGCCAGACAGGTTCATGAAAATTCCAGTTGTTCTCACTGCAACAAAATAATAAGTCTTTCAGGCACTGCCCATCCCATCCTGCACCTCTTCATTTAAATGTCAGCCAGAAACCTGAGCTCGAGACCTCAAATGCATTTGGGGCTGAGAGGATTTTACTGAGCAGGCCTCCTCGGCCACCCACTCCCTGTGAGTGTAAAGCTAAGGGCTCCGGCTTCCCTGATGTGCGGCTTCCTTGCTTGCTGGGCTATTCCTGACCCTCAGGATAGCAACCCCACAGTGCCACCCCTCCCATATCTGCCACCTGCCATTGTCTCTCTGGCCTTTCAGTCCATTAATGAACAGCTATTGAGCTCCCACCCGTGGGTAGCAGCGCCTGCTCTCTGTGCCCTGACTAAATTAGCCTCTTGTTAGATTTGGGAAAGAGCCCAGAGTTTGGGGTTTGAAAGATCTTGGCTCTGCTGCTTACAGGCTTATGATTTCTGGGGATCCACTTAACACTTCTGGGCATAGGACCAGTGCCACCCCCTCCCATGGCGGCTGGGAGAGTCACATGAGATGACGAAGGAGAAGGGCCCATGTAAACACAGGGCATGTGCCCGTGGCTGCTGTCATCCTCACAAGTGGTTTCCCGTGGATGCTGTACATGTGGTGGTTCTTGCACTTGGCCTTTCCCTGCCTCCCTGTCAGTTGGTCCTCACATTGGCCCAGAGGCGCCCTGCTGTTAGTACCCGCCCCAGCAGCCTTGTCTGAATTGCTCCTTGTGGCAGGCTGTTGTGAGGAGCAATTCCTTGTTGCCTAGGTGTAGCCATCTGTATGGAGCAGCCTGAGGCCCTCCCTGCCTTCCCCATTCCCCTTCACCCCTGCCTACTCCCTGTGTAGCCTAAAGTCCCCACCCAGCCTCGGCTCCCTGGCCACACCTACTCCCACTTGTTCCATTCAGCGCAGCTGCCTCCTCCTTTTCCCATGTCTGTGTCTAGTCTTTGGAACCCCACACATTAGGCTGGATTGTGAACTCTTTCCTCCTCCAGACCAGAAGGCTCCTTGGTTTCAGGACCTGACCAACACCCTCTTGCGACCCTGACTCCATCCTGGGCCTCTGGGGCCACACCTGCAGACAGATGCAAGAGTTCATCCTGTGCCTGAGTCCCCATGCCAGACATAGGCCTCAGAGCTGGACCTCTGCCTCTTTCCTCCCCATTCCTGAGTAGCCTAGCAAGGCCGAGTGGACCAGGCTCTCAGGCTGCAGGGCCTAGCTGGCCCCTCTGCTCTCCATGGCTTCCACCTCTTGTCTGGCTTAGATCTGTCCAGCAAATATGTGCAGCCCCTCCCACATCACAGGGGTTTTGCTGGACATGAGGGGTCTGAATGAGACAAAGCCAGGCCCCTGGGTTGGGAGAAAGGGAGAGACAAGAAGACGGTTTTGATGCTTCTGGGGTGCTCGGCCACTGTGGTCCTTCCGCCATTCAGAGAATACTCTCAAAAACAATGCCTTCCCCAGCCCTTGGGGACTTTCTGTCCCATATTTGGAAAAATCTTCCAGCTGGGGTCATGGCATAGTCACAGAGCAACTAAGAAAGTTTAAACAAATGTGGGGCTTCTTTTTGGAATCTTTGGTGCCTGCTCATGTGAGGATGTGTGTTGGAGAATCAGAATAAACATCAAAGAGTAACATTTTTGGACATTTTCTCTTGGCTGGTTTCCATGTGAGTAGGAAGAGAACTGAGCCAAGGAGACAGTGGGACAGAGGGGTTTACTGTGGGTTATGCATCTGAAATCAGGTTTCTCCCAATATTTCATTGCTGCTAATTCTTTGGAGACTCTTCATTCCAACAGCATTTCCTTTTCCTTCCTGAAAAATTTATTTCTGTCTCTGGCCTCAGCAGCCCCCTACCCCAGGGGATGCTGTCAGCAGGGTTGCCTTGTCTGGCAGGCTCTGTCTTCCTCTGCCCACCCCCAGCATTCTCACTTCTCCTTTGGCCTTCCCCTTTTTCTGTTTCATTATGCATCTGGGAAAGTTGTCTTGTCATGTGAGTGGAGATCCTTCTGCGTGATCAAGTGTTAGCACGTATTTTTGGACTTTGGCCATTTCCCCACTCACTTCTCCCATGCAGAATCTGTGGTATTTTTTTCCTTTTTAATTTTTTTGCATCTGGGCTTGACTGGAGCAGATTATAGCAAGTGGTACTCCAGCCCCACCTGGGGTCGCCTGTGGGCAGTTCTGGCCAAGCCCACTGCTTGCTTAGCCTCTCTGCCTACAGGTGTTCTCGGGAATAGGAATAGCCAGGTGGCCCATTTGCCCTGGGAACTTAACACCTCAGGAGTGACCCATGAGGGTAAAGGCCCTTGGTGGGCCAACCCCAGGTGTGTTGTAGTGTACCTGGCAGGACTGAGCCTTGGTAGGCTTTCTTGCCTGTGGTGGGCCAACCCCAGGTGTGTGGCATATAGTGTACCTGGCAGGACTGAGCCTCGGTGCCCAAGCCATGACCTGTTCTTTAATGCACCCATCATTGGCTTCATCTCATCTCTATTCCCAACCCTGCTCTTTCCCTCTGTTTCCTGGGATCACTTCCCAAATTAACTACACACACAAGAATACTTACAGAGTCTGCTTTTGAAGAAATCCAAATAAAGCCAAGAACTCACTCTAACCCTGAATATCCTCTTGCTCCTAGTAGCTGCAGCTTTTATTTGAACCCCTGGCATCTAGGACTGGAAACCGCCCATCACCTAGTTCCCTTACTGCTCCCCCAGGTTCAATCCATGGCTCAGTTTCCTCCATTACAAACCTCCTCTGTATTACTCCATTCCTGAAGTTTGTCTTTCCAAATCTTGAAGTGGCCTACTGATGGCCAGCTCCATAGCCTGGAACCTAATTTCTTGTGGGAAACCATTTCCTGGCTGCGGACATCTTCCTACAAGTCAGGCAGATGGATGACAAAGGTCGCCTTGTCTGACTGGCTCTGTCTTCCTCTGCCCACCCTGGGGGTGGGGATGATGAACAGGCTAAAGCTGATGTTTCAGAGTTGGAGTTTCAGATGTAGGTGGTCCCCTCTACACATGCACCTTCCTTTTCTAACTGGTGCTATTGGATGAATGCCACTCCTGCAGCCTACAGGAGAAAATACCTGGAATTTCAATCCAAGTCTGAAGGTCTATTTTTGTGTTACTCATTTAAGTCAAGCAATCAGAGTTGACCCAGCTTAAAAAGCTTTGCTTACACAGGCTGGTCAGGAATAGTGCCTGACTTCCAGCGCCTGCCATTCCAGGCAGAAACCCCCATTTACGGGAAAATACTTATTTTTACTTATCAATGATGTATTTTTGATGTACTTGATTAAGTATTATGGATTAGGCCCCAGGAAACCCCACTGCAGTTTATAAATAGTGAGTTCAGGGACACATGGTTCCTGGAATTAGAGCAGTATTTTTGTCTTTATGTGTTTGGGTACATTTACATTTTAAAAGAGCAACTCTCACCCAAATATGACTGCATTTACTTCCAAAACTTGTCTTTGTATGAAGTTCTATTCAGACAGTGGCTCGTCTCTTAGATTAACTATTGCTGATGACAAGATCTTATGGCTTAGCATTTTTCCCTAGAAATCAGATGGGGCTGTGAGAAGACTTTTGTCCCCAAATGCCTATCTGTGTGAGCTAATTTTAGAAGTTACGTGGATGGACGTATTTGATGTCAATGTGCATCATTGTTACCCCTGTTTATGGCAAATGGTAGTGGTTTGCCTTTAAAGACATGAAGAAAAATTTCATTCTTAAAGGTATTTATTTAAATAAAGGAAAGTGACTCAGTTAAAAAAAATAATTGGCTAGTACCTTGGATACTACCAAAAATGTTAAATACTGACATTTGGGAAACAACATCCCAGAATCTAGGTGTCTCATACAGGGAGCTTGAATGTGCTTTGTCCTTATTGCTAATGTCAGCCATTGTTTATGACTTTTAAATTTTTCTTTGAAAGAAGTATGGGGATTTTTTTATGATTCAAGAAGATATATTTAGAAACCAAAGCATATTCCTGACCAGGCTGTGTAAGCAAAGCTTTTAAAGCTAGGTCAACTCTGATTGCTTGACTTAAATGAGTAACACAAAAATAGACCTTCAGACTTGGATTGAAATTCCAGGTATTTGGTCCTGAGGCTGCCACTTCTAACTCATGCCCGGCAGCACGTACAGCTCAGCTGCTGGGTGCTTGTGATTATTGATGTCTAAAGATCTGAGCTATAAATGGAGAAACCAAAAGCTTGGCACCTCACTTCCAGTGCCTGCTTGGCTGTTTGGGTGAACCTGCCACTCCAGGCAGGAACCCCCATTTATGGGAACATACTTGTTTTTACATATCAATGATGTATTTTTGATGAACTTGATTAAGAATTCTGGGTTAACCCCAGGTAATATTACTATAGTTATAGATAGTGAGTTTAGGGGCATGCATGGTTCCCAGCATTTTTTTTTTTAGAAACAGAGTCTGACTTTATCACCTTTGGCAGAGTGCCGTGACGTCACAGCTCACAGCAATCTCCAAGTTTTGGGCTTAGGCGATTATCTTGCCTCAGCCTCCAAAGTAGTTGGGACTACAGGCGCCCACCACAATGCCCAGCTATTTTTTTAGTTGCAATTTGGCCAGGGCCAGGTTCAAACCTGCCACCCTCTGTATATGGGCCAGCGCCCTACTCACTGAGCCACAGGCGCCACTCAAAAGCAGTATTTTTGTCTTTATTTACTTTTTATTTTATTTTTTTCCTTTTTTTATTAGATCACAACTGTGTACATTACTGTATTTATGGAGTACAGGGTACTGATTTTATATACAATTTGGAATGCTTACATCAAATTGGTTATGTTTACTTTTTAAAAGATCAACTCTCACCTGAATATGGCTGCATTTACTTCCAAAACATGTCTTTGTATGAATTTCTAGAAATTTCTACTGTGTTCTTCTCTTGAATACCTAACTATGCCAATAAATCCCAGATAACAGCTATTAATTACATTCCAGATTCAAAGCCTAAGTCCCCCATCGAAGCCCAACCTTTGAAGTCCTTGTTATACTCGAAGGCAGCTTTATTGCCTTGGAATCAGATCTTATTGTTTGGCAACAATACAAAAGAGACTTTATTTCTAATATTTCTAATAATATCATGAGGCTCCAGAGAGAGTCCCCTAAATCCAGTGATGCAGACTTTTATCACCAGTTGACCGTTTCTTTCTCCACTCCCTTTCCAAATCCCAACAGAAATGGAGATCTTCGCCCTCTTCAACAAACCGAAGAACCAGCAGAAGTGCCAGCAGTACTACCCTGTGACCATTCCTCTCCGGGTCTCCAGAAATGGCCAGGCAGTGAGCAGTCTGGATGCCAACTGGCTGGAGCACATGAGTGAACACTTTCGGAAAGGAGGCATGCTGGTGAACGCAGTCTTCTACCTTGGGATGGTGAATGGTATGACATGCCCAGGCCTTGTGAACTCTGCTGCTTACTCTTGTAATCTCAGCCCTTGTTCCGATCCTGTTCCGTTCAGGATGCTCTATAGCCAGTAGCCATACTGCACTGGATTGCTAATTAACACATATTGAGGAACTTTCCATGAAGTCCAGGACCTGTGCCCTCTAAACCTCTCTAGGTATCAGCCAGGTATCTTCTGAAATGACAGAGAACGGGGAGTGGTTCTGTTTCATCAGAGGTGGCCTCCGTTTCTGTTGCTTTCAAAAGCTTTTAAAAAGATTATTCCCTGAGTTTGTTAATTACCCCCTGGGATTGTGCCATTCCAAAAGTGCAAATTGTTTGTAGACACTATTACAGCTTGAAGTAGCAGTAGCAGCACCTTGGAATTAACAACAGAGAAATAAATTGAATAGCCTGATTGCTGTAAGCTCCATGGAGACTCACACTGTTCCCAGGTCTCTTGGTACCCTGTACCCCCTTCCCAGTAATGGATTATCTCCAGGGGTTTGCTGCACAGGGTAGCGCTATTGATGTCAGCTTTCCTAAGGCAGAAAAAATTGTTCCCCCAGTGGGGAAACATGTCAAGCAAAGTAAGGGTTTGGGGTTAACAAGAAGGCAAGTTGAGTCACCAGGGTGCGTCAAGGCTGGGAGGCAGTTTGGGGAGTAGGGCAGACACACTAGCGCATGTAGGTCCTGAGGGCTGCCAGTCAGCAGGGTTCCTCAGTGAAATATCACACCAAATGTGCCAATCTCAGCAAAACCTGGCAGGGGGCATCAACAGCACCGTGTCTTGTAGTTGAATAGTTTTCTCTCTCAAGAATTAGCAGTGTCAGGAAAGGAGTTTGTTTTCTACATTGTTTGCAATCCTTGAAATGCAAGCAGGTGTCCTTAGAATAGAGACATCATTCTTAATTCTTAGCGTCTCTACTTTAAATCATCCCTGATACGGCACAGACAGGTCTTAATTTTGGATGCAAGTCTATTATTACTAAATATCTAAATGTCTAATATCGAGAGGTTATTATAGTAGCAGCAGGTATGCACGGAGTTGTGGTTCATGGCCATTTGTTGAATGGATGAATGACATAAGAAAGGCGATTGGCTCATTAGGAATACATCTAGAGCAGTTGTCCAACAGAAGCTTCTGCCATGGTGGAAGTGTTCTATATCTGGGTTGGCCAGTATGGCAGCTACTAGGTGTCTGTGATTGCTAAACACTTGAAATGTGACTTTTGTGACTAAGGAACTGAATTTTAAAATATATTTACTTTTCATTCATTTAAATTTAAATAACTATATATGGCTAGTGGCTGGTGTTTATGTTTCTTTAATACAACTGATGAAGAGTCACTTCCATGCCCTGGCGGACAAGTTGATACAGGAGGAAGCCCTCCACGGTGCCTGTGAAGTTCCCTGAGGCCAGGGATTGCCGTGGTCTGTCCTGGGATGCATTATGCAACACCAGGGGCAGCAGGTGCTTGGGGCAGATGTTTATAGCCTGATCGACCAGCACTGGGGAGGCCAGAGAGGACCCCTCTGGCTCTCCTCTTCCTTTAGGGCAGCAGTTCTCAACCTGTGGGTCGTGACCCACAGGAACTGTACTAAAGGGTCATGGCATTAGGAAGGTTGAGAACCACTGCTTTAGGGACTCCCCATCTCCTGGTAAACAGCAGCTCCTTTTACCCTGTCTTGGTGCCTATGGAGGTTCTCCGCAGCTGTGCACAGTTTCACATTTCTCCCTGGGAAACTGATGAGGTAGCTGTTACAGCTGTGCAGGGAGGTGCTGGAGGTAGCAGATTCACAGGTGGCCCTGGGAATTTTCCCCCTCTTAGAAGAATTGGGGTATTTAAAGAGAGGTCTTCTCTTTGGCCCCACAGTCCTGAGCATGTTGGGAGCAACTGAGCCCTAAGAGAGAACACCCTGGAAGGTCACAAAGCCCTTTGCCATCTCTCTAATGCTCAGGGTTCTGGCAATCAAGGCTGAGTTAACTTCCTCTACTCCCCCCTCGCCCCACCCTCCAACCTGGAGTCCAGAGATAGATAATTTATATAGTTTTTTCCTTCAGATTTGACTTGAGCATTTGAAATGCTATTATATCCTCCCTTGGCTTTAGCGGGATTAAATCCAGCCTCCCTGCCTTGAAGACAGAACATGAAATTCCCCCTGGCAGGTGCAACCGAGCAGCCCTGTCTGCAGCTCCACCCCAGCTGCAAGTGTCCATCTCAGGGAGGGCTGCAAAATTTCCAGAACAGACCTAATTGCAACCCACTGTGATTTTAAATGTGATTTTACCTTATATGTTTCTGTGGGGATGGAGAGTGTGGCTTGGGAGTAATGCTTTGGGGACTAGGGTGTTTCTGCTCTGGAAAAGCCCAAGGTTGGCCGAGATATAATATGCATATATTGTTTTACCAGAATTATTAAAAAAGGAAGCCAAGCTAATCATAATCTTAAAAGGAACCTACTTCTAATGAAATAATTAGTGTCCTTGCAAATAAACCTGGCAGAGCTAGAAGCACATCTTTAAGCTGTTTGCCATCTGGAAAAGCACCAATCATGACTCTTAAATAGACATTTGTACTGCAAAATATTTTCCACAGAGTCATAAAACTCCAGAGAACTTTGTCCCATAAACAAGGTGATGTTTCAGTCCAAATTATCCAGTTGAGATGTCTAGCTTCTGTTTGTGAGGCTTTACCTCCTAGAGCCCCCCACCCCCACACCCCCAGGGATGTGGAAGGATGTGAACAGTCCTCGCATTGGGCTCCTACTTGTGGTTTCCAGGGCTTCTCTCCTTGGGGTTGTTTATTGAGCCTTAGAAGGACCAATGTCTTAGGTGGGAGGAGGCTCTGCCCTTGGGCCCTGGCAAGCTTAAGGCACAGGCAGAGAGGCACAGTGATGATTATGGACACCTAGCAGTCACTTTGTCTTGGTGCTGGTCTAAGCAATTCATACTCGGCAGCTCATTTTATCCGCACAAGCCAAAGAACAGGTACTGTTCTTATTTCTGTGGGATAGCTGTGGAAACTGAGGCACAGAGATTTTATGTCATTGTCAAGGTTACTAGCTAGTAAGTGGCAAGAGAGTGGCAAGAAGAAAGGTGTGGGTAGGGAAAAGGAATGTGAGAAGCGTGGGAAAGGAGGGGAGGTGGGTGGCTGTGTTGTCAGGAGTAGGGGCCCCCAGCAGGGTCTTAGCAGCTCTCTGGATGGGGAGAGAAGAGCTCCAAGATCATCCTGGGGAGTGATTTAAAAGTAAGAATGAGTCCAGGGGCCACACAGCAGTGCAGACAGGCTCTCAGGAACATGTCAGCCAGTGAGACAAAGGCCAGAGTCTGCACTTCTAGAAATCAGGAAAGAAAGACCACGAGGAGAGACCCGAGTGGAGCTGGCTATTGGGGAGCGGTTGTGTGGGGACTGGAAGGCAGGAGTAGAGTCACAGTGGAGGCCAGCTGCCTACCAGAGAAGACCGGGCAAAGCAGCTGTCTTCTCACCAAGTCTTCTGGGCCTGGGAAAGCCCTGTTACCTTCCCCAGCCACAAGGCTGATAACTGCCACCATCCTTCCTGCCCTGACCCTCCTTCTTTGTCCTTTTCTTACCCTACCCTTGCCCTCAGCCTGTACTTTTCCTCTCCTACCCTGCTAGTCCTCCCACTTGTGGTTTCAAAAATGTCCTTTGCAGCGTATTGTCCAAACCAAAATCCACTCAGGCAACCCACACTGTTTATGGTGACCATGTCCTCACTTCTCTTTTTCCCTGCAAGGTCCTTTTTTCTGCCCCTGAAAGGAGCCCTACCACTCGTCCTGCACAGTGTCCTCCATATGGATTTGGCTGGTCAGTGCCTCATGTGCTATTGACCTGACTTTTCTAGCCTGTGTTTCCTACAAACTAGAAGTTAGTTCTAAGGCCTGGATAAACTAAGAATTATGACTAGAATACACTCCAGGTAATAAGGGTCATGGTATGCCCAGATGTCCCTCTGTTCCTACCCTTGTAAAACATTGTCTTTCTGCGGCCTTCCCTGATTCCCCGGCTGCATCTAAATCCAAATAACACTTGATATTTACACTACCTTTTTGTGACCCTCAGCATGTCCTTCATTACCTTCTATTTGCAAAATACATATATAGAAAGCACGTACTTATTTCAAATACAATAAAATTTGTAACACTCAAGTCACTTTCGACTTCTGCAATTATAAGAGGTGCTCAATGTGACTTATATTTATCTTTTGTTATCAGTATATATTGAGTATTACAATTGTAATACAGTTTTTTCCTTTCTTAAAACATACACACATTTTTTGGTCTCCCTGCATGTAGGGAGATGTGTTTTATATATACATAATTGCAACCCCCCAGGCAGGTCATACATTCTATACTACGTAGCATCCCAGAGCCTATATATAGAAGGTGACCAGTAAAGTTTTCTGCATGATGCTTAGTAATGCTGATAATGATAAGAGAAGAAGCCAGTTGGATGTCTGTCAACAGGGACCTGCAGATTTGTTGGTGGAGGGACCGGAAAAAGAGAGAGAATTAAGTAATATCTGTGTTTCTGACAGCCACACCCTTGGAACAACACCTGTCTCCAAGAATGCCTGGCGTAGTAGTTATAGGCAGTGCCTCCCTTCCTTAGAAGCCACTTAATAACATAAAGAGTAGATTTCACATATGCCATTAAATGCATTTTCTCATGTATCCATAGCACATCTTCAAATAAACATTTTATTGCAGTCTACTACACCCAGTGCAAACTGTATGGATCATAGGGGTATAGCTCAGTGGATTTTTACATGGGGCACACACCCCATGTAACAGCACCTAGATCAAGAAATAGAACACACCAGTCCTCTAGAAGCCCTCTCATGCCACCCACTGTCTCTGTCCCCCAGGGTAACCACAGTCCCAGCTTGAAACACCATCGATTAGTTGTTAACATTATGTAAAAAGGAGTACACTTATAATGATGATAAAGTACACTTGTATGTACTTGAGGTCTTTCACTCATTGTGTGTGTGAGAGTCTTCCACGTTTTCCATTGCTATATACCTTTCCATTGTGTCAATATACAAGCTTAGCTATTTAAAGCACATTTTCATTCTTTTGACCCCCCCCCCCAAGGCATGGCTTCTGTGTAGACTTGGCCCCAAAGAGAAGCACTAAGGCCATTTGATAGGCCCCCACTGAAGTCTCACCCTGAACAGCAATGCAGAGGAAGTGTGGTACAGTGGTCAGAGAGGGTAGAAACCTAGCCTGTTTATCACCTACCCCTGCTCTTTAGATAGCACCTGGCTCATTGTAATAGTAGTTCAATAAACATTTGCTAGTTGTTAACAGAATGTAGGCTTTGGAATCAAACACACCACATTTCAGATCTAGTTTGGCCCTTGCACTTCACATGAACATGGATAGTTATATTTAACTTTCATAGCCTCCATTTTTTCACACACCAAAAGGGAATGATGACTCTTGGAGGAGTTTTGGGAGAATTCAGTGAGAAACCATGAACTGTGCCTAGTTGACTTCCTTACAGCCAGCAAACACTGAATCATATCTCTTTCCCCCTGATTAGGTAAATGAAACTGAAACTTGCAGGCAAACCCTTTAACTGCAGAGGAGTAATATCTTCTCTAGATTATTCAGTGCTTCAAATTGAGAATGTAGGAAGGCAGGCTCAGAGCAGCAGCGGAGGCCTGAGAAGTCAGAGAAGGCAGGGGGCTGGCTCATTCTCTGGTTAACAGCACATTTGCTGCAGTCTAGCGCTATTATCTGGGATTGGCTGAACAGCAACTGTGTTTGTACTGAGATCACATGTTGATATGCAGTTGGTTGGTGCTCTTGCTAGTCAAGGTGGTACTGACAGTACTGCACAGTCTTTGATGGGGAGAAGGGCCCTTACTGAGCCAAAGGAATCTGTTAGGCCAGCTACTTCATGGTGGACAATTTAGTTATTAATAAAAGAACAATAGCATTTGCTTTTAGTCCTGCAAAAATAAGCCAAATACATGGACCACTTGTCAAGGCATATGCATTCAGGCTAGACTTTGGATATAGAGCTGAGCATAAAAGTTAGCTTGGCAGAGTCTTAACGTCACAGAGACCACAAGAGAAGAGTAGTTAGTTGCTTCAGAGAATCTCCTTCTTGAAAGACTATGACATCTCCTTTTCCCACATCCTTCTTGTAAATCATAAGCTTGGAATATTAAGATGGCCTTTTGCCAAAAGACTGCCATCAAATATTTATACAATACCAGGGCAAATAGCTTTTTGTGCACAGTAGGGAAGCATCTTTACTTTAATAAAAAATGCAGTGATAATGGAATGTTTTCCATAGGTGGAGGGCAGTTTAACCTTTTTACATTGGGAGCCTCTGCTCTGAGATAGACCTATTTATACCCAACTCAATGCACATTATAGTGATGCCGAGCCATGAAGGTAATGAGGAGACCGGGAGTGGACGAGACCGTCAAAACAAGGGGCTCTCTAAAAGCCCAGCTGTCTGCTCTCTGTGGTTCGTTGACTTTTTACTGTTACAGATGACCAAATTTTGACAGCCATTCTGAACTTGCTTCGTGGCTAAGTAGGCGAATCAGCACTGTGGATTCAGAATAGCAGAGCAGCAGACTGAGAGGTGGGAGGCAGGCAGGGGGTGAGGTGGTTCGTGAATAAGCTTGGGTGTGTTCCTACTTCGTGTATCCCAAGCCAGCCAAGCTCTCCCCGAATCACACAGCCCTCCTTCCTGGCTTGTGGCTGGGGAGGAAGGAGGGGAACCAAGCAGTGGGTGGAAAGAAGGTCTGGATGGGCTGCAAGGGTCTCCTTCCCCCTTCTGGACCACAGCTCTGTTGTTGCTGTGCTGTTGGCCAAATGCCATCATATTATGCATGTTGAAATAGGCACTTCAGTACTTAGAGCACATGGTAGACACATTTATAGGGCTTGAGGTTTTCCATTGAGGGGATCTGTAGGTAGAGGAATTGGAAATTAGATATAACATGTTTTTGGAGAAACCCTGAGGAAGTATGTGTTGTATTGATATAATCCTGAAGGGATCATTGAGTGTCTTTGGGTCTTGAGCATCCCCAGTTTAGGACTTGGGAAAGCCCCTACAAGGATGGATACTCCAGCTGGACTCCTAGACTGTTACCCAGAAATTAAATGTGAGCTGGGCTACAGTCCATGCTTGAGATGTGGTTCAGGTGAAGAGCAGCTGTCTTTGCTGCATTGCCTGTATAACGTGTCTCTTAGGGGGCCATTGAACACACCATTGAGGGAGCTTTAGCAGAGCAGTTGAGAGAGGTAAGCTTAGCACCTGCAGAGGCTGGTTGGTCACAGACTATCAGGGTAAGAAACAGGAAGAACTGGAGCATGTTAATGGTTTACCCATAGGGATCTCACTTGAAATGGCAGGTTGCCGTGTTGGGGTAATATCAGGATAAGGCTGCTGACTTATCTGTTGAACTGTTCAGGCCTCTCAGTCATTCTGTAATTATCAGGAATATCCCTGATAAACAAAGTACACTGCTTTCATGTTTCCTAGGTCTGGGTTGGGTATTGTATCAGTTAGCTATTGTCAAAGCAATGCTGTGTAACAAACCACTTCAGAACTCATTGGCTTAAAATGGCAATACTTTGTTCTGACTGATGTTGAGGTTGGCTGAAGCAGCTCTGTTGAGGCAGCCCTGCTGATCTCAGCTGAGTCCAGGGTAGCAGGTCTTGGTTGGGCTCCACTGGGGAAATGCTACTCCCTGTGCCTTTCATTTTCCTGGAACCAGCTTGTCACTGGGGCATGTCATCTCACAGAGGTGACAGAGACATGTGACATCAAACTCTGCTTGCACCGTACCTCATACTAACCCATTGGCCAAGCAAATCACACATTTTGCTCAGCCCCTAAGTGGCTGGTGTCCCTCCACCCCCAGGTCAGATCAGTCTTGACTTCTCCAGTCGTGACTGTGCTGCTTATCTGGTCCTTGGCTGCCTCTCATTCTCCCTGAGTGTCTTAAGCACCTGTACCCTCCGCCTGGAACTCTCAAACTTGCAGATCTCTGTCCCTTGCTCACTTAGTTCATTCATTTCTCTATGCAAGATGGGAGCCCTGCTCTGAATGCCCCTTTGAAAAATAGCTACCACCTGTGCTCCCCCTTAATGGGTACAACATAAGGGTATACAACATACCTCCTGGGTGGGGGCCATAACTCCAACAGGGACCTTACCTAACAAATGCAAACATTGTAACCTAATTGTTTGTACCCTCACATTAACCTGAAAAAAAAAAATAGCCACCACCACTACCTCTACCCCTTCCACCTTCACTCTCTCCCTTGGTCCCCTTTGTTTTACAGTGTTTATCCCTCCGACATTGTGTTATGACTTCCCTCCCCACTGCAAGTGAGCTCCATGTTGTCTTTGTGCTGGCCGGTATCTCTAGTGACTGTGAGAGTATTTGGCACATGATAGGTGCTCAGTCGGTGCCAGAGTGAACGAGTGAGTGGCTGAGAGGTTCTTCGATGTGAGCGTGAGCGTTTCCAGTGATTTGTTGCTTACCCTTCTGAGACCCTACCTTCCTTTTTTAGACTGTGCTAAGGAGGGTTCTTCCTATTGAGATTGTACTGAAGTTGTCTCCCCATATTTCCTAAAACTCATTGATTCTACTTTCTTTCCTTTGAGAAGAAAGACAAACAAAGCTCTTTTTTATCTGTGTTGTGTATTTACTTGTGTTATGCCTGTATTAACTCTTGCAGAAAAGGATAAAAGATAAAATTCAAATTGTACTTAATTTGACCACTTACAGCTGCTTCTAGTTTTTTGTTTTTTTTTTTTTAGTTTGTTTGTTTGTTTTTCAGTTTTTGGCTGTGGCTGGGTTTGAATCTATCACCTCCAGTATAGGGGGCTGGCGCCCTATTCCTTGAGCCAGTGGCACTGCCCTGCTTCTAGTATTTTATATATTTCCTTAAAGTTTGTCTAAACCTTTTTAACATGAAAAATTCATATTCAGCTCATCTGGTAGTTTTATATCCTGACTTTTCCCTAGACTGTATCTAAAGCATTTTTCTAATCATTAAATTTCCAATGGCATTTTGGGGGGTGGTGGTGGTATGGTATTTAATAGTACATTTAACTATTTTTCTATGTTTGAGTATTTCGATTGTTGAACATTTAGATGTAAATTTTTAAGTAATTTTATAAGTCATGCTTATAGATGAATATTTGATGGCATTGGTGATTATTACCTCAGGATAGAGTAAAAGAGGTAGGATTTCTGGGTAAAAGAGGATGAACTTTTGTGGCAAGCTCTTAAAACATTGTTAAATTTTTCTTTAGGAAGACTGTGCAGCTAAAATTCCCTTAAGCGCTGTGAACTTTCCCATGTCACCATACCTTTACCAGTGGTGAGAATTTGCTTTTTTGAAATCTGCCAATTTGCTGAACAAAAGAGGGGTTGCATTTTTTAAAAAATATTTACTGGCTGTGGAGAGAGTAAAAGAGAATTAGTTGCTAGTTCGTGTCCTTTGTTTCTAAGAATGTTTTAGTATTTTCAGCTATTGATTTATAAAAGCTTTTTATACATAAATAATATTAAGCTTAGCCTTTTGTTTTTTGTTGTTGTCGCAAATAGTTTTCTCATGTTGATGACCTTTTAATTTTGTTCATGGCATCTGTTGGAAGGCAGAAGCGAAAGATTGTCAGCACATTTGTCAGTCTTTTTCTTTGGGACTTCTGGAAATCACTGGCAGTTCCAGGAACTCCCTCATGATTCAGAGGACTTTCTGAATTTTTCTCCTTGACCTCCCTTTGGGAAAAAAGGTTACATTGTTACGGGTTTATCCTACTAAAAAATATCCTTCTTGAAGAACATATGATTAAAATGGACTTTTATGGGCATTGGTGTTCTAGGACTGCCTTAGAACAACAGGGCAGGTGGCTTAAATAATAAACATTTGTTTTCTTATAGTTCTGGAAGCTAGAAGTTCATGATCAAATTTGGTTTCTGGTTAAGGTTTCTTCCTGGCTCGCAGACAGCTACCTTCTCACTGTGTCCTCACATGGCTTTTCCTTTTTGCACACACAGGAAGAGAGATTGATAATGCTCTAGTTTCTTTTCCTCTTCTTATAAGGACCCCAGCCTATTGGATTAGGGCCCCACCCCATCCTTGTTAAAAAGGACTAGTACCTCATTTAATCTCAGTTGCCTCCTCAGAGGCTCTGTCTCCAAATATAGTCACGTTGGGGGTTGGGGTTAAACATTATGAATTTTGGAAGGACATAATTGAATCCATGACAATATAAATGAGCAGTGTTTATAGAACAGAATCTAGGGACCAGGAGGGAGTGTCTGACAACAACCCCTTTTCACAGATGAGTGACTGGGGCTCTGAAAGGGTCACATCACATTTTATACTAGAACATGGGCCTAAACCAACATCTGATGGTCTTCTGAGACCATCCTCTTTCCCACAATCTCATGTCAAGAAGAATCTAGGGCATTTAGAATCCATGCACACACACACACAAAAAAAAAAAAAAAAGGCAGGGCAGGGCAGGGACTCTGTTCTACTTTTCTCTGTATCCTTATTGCTTAAGACTTTAGGTCACAGCTCAGCGCCTGTGGCTCAGTCGGCTAAGGCGCCAGCCACGTACACCTAAGGTGGCGGGTTCGAATCCCCAGCCCGGGCCCGCCAAACAACAATGATGGCTGCAACCAAAAAATGGCCGGCGTTGTGGCGGGCGCCTGTGGTCCCAGCTACTTGGGAGGCAGAGGCAGGAGACTCGCTTGAGCCCAGGAGTTGGAGGTTGCTATGAGCT
>CAUYQV010191162.1:0-16244 GCA_963574575.1 Galagoides demidoff | reverse complement strand
TTCAGTTTCAGAGATCCTTTCTTCTGCCTGGTCAACTTTATTACTGAGGGATTCTACTGTATTTTGGAGCTCCTCAACTAACTTCTTCGTTTCCTTGAGCTCTGCAATCTCTTTTCTCATTATGTCCATATCTTTGGTGACTTGGGCTTTGAATTCATTAATTTCTTGACTTTGGAATTCAATTTCTATCTTTTCTTCCATTCTATTTATCTTATCTGTAATCCATATTCTGAATTTGATTTCTGATATTGCTGCCATTTGTCTATGCACGGCATCTTTAATTATATCTCCTTTGTCATTTCTTGGCAGGTGGGGTTGATCTACTCTGGTTATTCGTGTTGCCAGAGTTCTTATGTTGGGTCCGCACCATGTTAATTTTCTACCATTTGGTTATTAGAACAGTAGGGTGAGATTGAATTGGGGTTCCCAGGTAGTAGAGATAGCCCCTTACCAAAGTGCTAGGCTTTGTAATTGTGGCTTATCTCCTACGACCTTACAAAGGCCTCTTTCAGAGTTTTGGCCAGAGATTCTGAGGACCTACTTGGTGAGATAGCACAAGCTAGCTCTCCTTTGATATCAGACAACCTCTACCCTATCCTAAGAAGCCACAGTATTAGAGTTAAATCTTGGCTGTGATGAGATACAAATAGCTGCGGCATCCAGCCCCCACCCTTTCCACTACAGAACTTTGAAGGTCAACCTCAGGATTTCCCCAGTGGACAGCCCCAGACATGAGTTCCAATTAAATTGTCTCAGTTAGTGCAAACCCTGCTCAACAGAGATGGATTCAAGGGTCTCCAACAGCACAATTGGAGCCAAGGGTCCGTACCTCCACCCACCAGCCTCAGTCCACACTTTTGTCCACTTCTCTGCTCACAGACCCAGTTGGAGCCAGGGGCCATGCCCCCACTTGTCTCAGTCCACACCCAGCTAGACTCTGCTTACCAAACCAGCTGGAGTCTGGGTACCATGCCTACCTGCCAGTCATAGTCCACTGCCTGGAAAGCTTCTTTTTACAAGCTTTGTTGGACTCAGGGCACCACAGCCTGCCCGCAGGTATCATTCCTCACTTAGTAAGCCTCTGCTCACCGGCCTAGCAGGCACTAGGGACCAGCCCTGCCCACCGAACTCAGTCCACATAGGACAACCACTCTCCCACTTTGGGTGCCATCAGAGCCAGGGGTTCTGCACCTTGTCCCACTATCCCATCAGTCATAGCCTGAACCCAGGGTCTCCCATCCTATAGCCTTTGTACCTGTAATTTGTTTACTTGAATGCTCTTCTTTGGAGTTACAGCTTGCTGAACTTCTTTCTTGGCTCAGCTCCCCACCTTTGGCTTCCTAGAGTTCAATTCAGTCCAGTTTTTCACCCTCTGGTCAAGAGCCTCTGCTGAGGGTTGCTACCAGCTGGCCATATTCCCCATATTTCATAGTTATAATAATGCAATTTAAGCCTATAAGAGCTTGATTACCTATACAGAGAGCAATAATAATAATAACAATTATGTACACAACTACATACTACTTCTCTCCCAGTCATGTTATTAATATCACTATATTTAAATACATCTTTTAAATTGTATCAATAAACATTTTATAGTCACAGGGTTTTTTTGTCTTTTTGACTTCTACACCAAATTAAAAGTGATGTACATTCACTTTTACATTATTTCTGTTATATATATATATATATATATATATATATTTTTTTTTTTTCCCCTTTACCAGCAAGATGTGGATTATCATGTGCTTTTGTTTTAATGTTTAATATCTTTTTGTCTCAACTTCAAGGGTTCCTTTTAGCCTTTGTTATAAGGCAGGTCTAGGGATGATTAATTCTCTCAAATTTTGTTTATCTAAGAAAGTCATTATCTTTTCTTCATTTTTGACAAGGAGTTTTGTCAAATATAATATTCTTAGTTGACAAGTTTTTTCTTCTTTTTTTCTTTTTGTGCAGTTTTTTGCCAGGGTTTTGGTGGTGGTTTGAACCTACCACCTCCAGCATATGGGGCCAGCACTCTACCCCTTTGAGCCATGGGCGCTGCCCAGGTTTTTTTTTTCATTCAGCTCTTTGAATATATCATCCTATTCCCTTTTGGCCTGAAATATTTCTGCTAAGACACTTGCTGATATTCTTACATTACTCCCTTGTATGTAATAAGTCATTTTTTCTCTTGCTATTTTCAAAATTCATCATCTTTGACTTTGGACAATTTGGTAATAACATGTCTCAGTGGTGCCTTCTTTAGATTTATTTTATTTGGGCTCTGTTGGATTTCTTGAATTCATTTCATTCCCACATTTGGGAAGTGTTTTGATATTATTTCCTTAAATAAGTTTTCTGCCTGTTCCTTTCCTGGAACTCTCATAATGTATGTATGTATTATTTGGCTTGAATCCTTTAAGTTTTCTTCATTTTGTATTGTTATTGTTATTATTATTATTGCTTTTTGATTAGGTAATTTCAAATGACTTGTCTTTAAGTTCACTGATTTTTTTCTTCTGCTTGATCAAGTCTACTGTTGAACACCTTTAGTGAATTTTTAAGTCTCATTAAACTTAGCTAAGGATTCTAAGGGCCTCTTGAACCTTTCCTGTGATGTGTTTTCTGAGAAGTTTTATATGTAGGTTCTTAATTATAGATATTTGCTGACTTCTGTTTTTTAAGAGCTTATATTCTTTTGCTCCCTCTGGTGTCTGTATGCTGTACCATGGGTCCTATGAAACAGCAGCATGCTGCCCAGCTCTTTTTTATTCTCAGAATCTCTCGGGCATCTAGAGTATGCTGGGTTCCATCAGTACCCCAGCTAAGCTAGCCAGAAACCAGTGCCTAAGGAAACCACCACAAAGCTAGATTTTGTATGCATACTCTACTCTTCTCTTTTTGTCCTCAGTGTGAGGCTGCTAAGCTTCATCATCAGCTTCTGTCTGTTCTTCCATGTGCTGTCTAAAGCAGCGGCATGTCTCCAGCTCCTTTTTGTTTTCAGTGGTCCCCAGGCATCTAGAGTATTCAAGGTCCCATCAGTGTTCCAAGACAAGTGAGACAAAAAACAGTTGTTCAGGCATTCCCCCCCAAGTCAGAACATTAGATGTATATTCAAAACTTCTCTTTTCCTCTTCAGGGAGAAACCAGAAGTTAGGAGTTTCCTCCCAATATTGTGGTACTGTGGCAGGGGAAAAGACTATAGGGCCAGGATTTTATAAATTTATCTGCTAGCTTTCATGTGGCTGATTATGCATTCAGCTGAGGTACAGGAAATTCTTAACTGGTTTCTGGATTTTTTAAATGAGGGTAATTGGTTCATACATTGCTTTCAAATCAGTACTACATGAGAAAAAAGAGTTTTGGAGGCTTCTTATTCTACCATATTTCTAATGTTACCCTCAGTAATGTGCTTTTGAGGTCACGGCTGCAGGGTAAGGTCAGGCACTGCCATCAGGATCCTAAGCACGGAGCCTCTCTGGAACAAACAAAAATGTGGATCTTGATGATGCCAGTTAGTCACTGAGTTTAAGCTGTGCCTAAAGTCTACCCATGGGCTTCCTCCTTTATTCAAATCAATAAATTCTGTTTAAACTGTTTGGGCTGGGTGTTCAGTTACTTACAACTTGAAGAGCCCTAAGTGATAAAACTTTTATGATGCAGGGTTTTAATTGTAAAGCATTCTTTAAATGTAGCTGGTATGTATGTTTTTTTCTCCTTGCAATGGTGTCAAGAACTATCATGACCTAATTTCTATTTGCCATGTCAACTCTCATCTCTTGCTATTTTGTTCCATGTGCACATTCTCCAGCCACATTATTCTGTCTTTCGTCCTTAAGTGTATAATTATACACTGTCTTTTTTCCCCATGACCTTCATTTTTCCCTAAAATGGCTTCCACTACCTAATGGCTGTATAAAAGCCAGTTATACTGTATGAACAATTGTGTTTGTCTCCTTCTGTGTGGTAGTCAGTATCAACTCTCTACACTGCTAAAATTGTGTTCACATTATTATGTTTCAATAATTTGGTACTTTTGATGAGTTGGGGAATCCATTTCTACCCCATTGGACAAGGAACCTCTTTAATGGTAAGACCCATATCTGTTTATTTACACACTCATGCAACATTCAGTAAATGTCAGGTGAATGAATACGTGAATGAAAACCTTAAGGGGAAAGTAGCAATAAACCCAAAAGTTTATAGTCAGCACAATAGTCAGAGTTTAGCAAGTAAGTGAAAGGGTACAGAGACCTTCTTTGATCCTAAATTTATCTTGTACAAACTCCATAGGGCCCTTTTCTGCTTAATCAGGCTTATTCTTCTCATAGTGTTACAAAGCAGCATGGTACCCTGCTGGGTTTTATAGTAACTGAACAAG
The DNA here is from genome assembly GCA_963574575.1 of Galagoides demidoff. Taxonomy (NCBI): domain Eukaryota; kingdom Metazoa; phylum Chordata; class Mammalia; order Primates; family Galagidae; genus Galagoides; species Galagoides demidoff. Next base: position 11,881 of record CAUYQV010191162.1, on the reverse strand, counting down.
ATTTTACATCTTCAAAATAATTTTTTTTCTTTCTACTATTTTATCTTGCCTGATGAAAAATCCATTTATTTGGCTTTTTTTCTGTTGCTATAAGTTATACTCTGAGATTTTAAAGAATGGTTTTCAGAGGAAACAGAGAGATGGTTCCTCTCCATTTCATTCTAGCTAAAGTTAACCTAAGCATTTAGAGGTTTTGCTTCCAGTTTTGTCCTGCTTTTATTTCTTTTCCTACGTTCATTCATCACCATGAATGCTATGCTTGGAGAGAAAGGGGTTTCAGTTGCAGAACTTGCTTCCTGTTAATTCTTCCATTTCAGAACATTTTGGAAACAGATGTAATGACTTAAATATAATAATAAAAAGTAAAATAATTATATCCAGACAACTGGAGCCAAGTGAAAATAATTTTGCAAAGTGAATTTCTATTTTTCTTTTTATAGAATGGGTATGGCAATCCTTACCTCTCTGCTCTCAGAGAAGGTAACAGGAAGTTTAAAGAAGTAACACTGAGAATAATTTGGATGGTAATTTTATGTAAACATGTAGATCACCACTGTGTTTGTCCTTGCTGCAGAGTGACTCATTATTTCGTGTATTTCAGTGTCAAAGCTCTTTAGACATAACAGTTATATGTTGAAAACATGTTACATGACATAAACCAGAAATTTGTTCTATATCACACACGCAAGCTGCATAACATATTTCCATTTTATTCAGTGGGATTCAGAAATGTATTTAGGAATTAACTTATAAAATTCTTTTCACTGGTTCAATAGCTTTTTGAGAATACCAACTGGTTCCTGGTCATTTTTATTTCATTCACAGTATGAAGTTTACAATGAGTAACAAAAAAAGCGATCAAATTAGTGCATAAATGAATGTATTAAAAGCTATAGTGTCAAGGAGCACAAAATATACAAACAAACTGAGCTTTAGTAAATATATCTATAAATATTTGCGATAACAGAAATGGCAAGCCAGCATTGGTGAGAGCACCATCCTATAAATAGCTTGGTAAATATGGTTGGTGGAGAAACTGATATTAATGCCCTGACAGTATCAAAAACAATAAACAAAAAGAAATAAGCATGAATAACAATTACCAAAGGAGGGTTTCAAGCTCCACACAGTGCTTGGATGTATGTTTGCTTTGTTGTACCTCAGGCCTCACTAAAAAGTTGAAGAAGACAGAACAAAGCTTTCTCTTAAAAAACGTCTTCTGTACTAGTTGATTTTTTTTTTAAGTCATGTCTATGTATACTTTAGTTTAAAGTGTAAAAATCATAACTAGAACTCTTAGGAACTTCTGTATTTGGGCAAGTAGGAGAATGAAAAGAGAAGACTTCTAAACTTGTAACAATTTGGGGAAATAACAAAACAAAACAAATGAAAAACAAAAGCAGGATGAGAGATATGACGAAATATCTCAGAGACGGCTTAATCTACTGATTTTTCTTTGCAGACCACAAGAGCAATACTTCTTCCCTAGGATCAATACAAATGCACAAAATATCCATTCTAAACCTTGTTAGAGTTATCTAATCCTATTAAAGTTACTCCTAATTCTTGGAAAATAGAAATCAAACCTTATTCTATACTTCCTTGTAGAGATTTTTTTTTTTTTTTTGCAGTTTTTGGCAGGGGCCGGGTTTGAACCCATCACTTCCAGAATATGGGGCCAGCACCTTACTCCTTTGAGCCACAACTGTTTTATGGCTTAGGATTGAAATTCAAAAGCAAGCTAATGTAGAGACCGAACCACAAAGTCAACTATAGAGTACAGAAGACAGTTTAAAATGTAATTTGCCTATTTTTACCAAAATAAACGTTCTTGTGAGCATAAACTTATTTTCCAAACTCATTTGCTAAGAACTTTGAATTTTATAATCCAAGATGGTGAGATTTAGGAAGAGAACACATTTTTTGTCTCATTATTGTCCAAATCCATTGTCCACTTGTTGCCCCAATTTGTTCTCTCAAACAACTTTAGAAGACCCGGGACAAGATGCAATTGATTATTTTGATGAGAAATTATAAATTGTTTAGCTTGGCTTTTATACCTTACTTTAAATTTGGTCATTTGTGTTCATTGTACTAGAAATTTGCTTTGATTTAAAAAATAATGCCATAATCAAGTAGTTCACCATCATTCAAGCAAGGCTGCTTGTGCGAAGATAGACACCTGGTGGTCAATATGTAGAACTGCAGCCCAGGAAAGGCCTAACTTTCTTTGAGGATTTATCTTGTTTTGTTTTGCTTTTCCCCCCATTTCCCCCCTGCTTTCTGGGTACAGACGTGCTGTTGGCGGTAGACATACTGCAGCTGTGTGTAAGTGAGTCTCAAGTTCAAGTCAAGAGATTTCCAGAACAGTTACATCAACTCCATGAAAGCTTCAGGTCACAAGTTCTCTAAATTATTTAGAAAGCCTACCAACGTAACATGTTAATTTTTTAAAAGTTAGTAAAATATCTTAACCAAGAAGTCGAACAGAAGCCTCAGTGTTTGGAAATAAAGGTTTAATCTCCACCTAAAAATTTCTGCACTTCCTCTGTTAGGATAATAAGCATCTGCTTTCTTTTGGGAAGAAAAAGAAGTGTTGATTTCTCTGGCACCACAAAAACAAGCAACTTGAGCTGCTAAATATGGCCCTGCCCCTGAACCGACCCTGCCTAATGTCTAATTGCTTTTCTCCAAATTGAACTCTGCAAGACCAAGATACATAACTGAAAGAAATGGAAAGCCAGAAATCCCTCTCTTGTAGTTCCTAGTCTCTTCAAGTCTTGAGATAAGCTTCTGGAAGCTGATAGAGAATAGTTCCTGAACTTTCTCAGGATACACTTGGATTCAGATGGGAATGGAATCACATCATATTTTTGCAGCAGTAATTGAAGAAGATCAGACAGATCAGAAGACATAGTAGGTCTTTTCATTGATCTAAGCATCAGATAAAGCGACACAGTCCAGTGCCGGAGACTCTTCCATTTTCTCTTAAGCTATTTCAGAAGAAGACATACCTTAAACTAATGAGATGAATTCCTTATGATACAATTATAGGCACTGTCACACCTGAAATGACAAGATATTGTGGTCAGAATGACCTTTGCCTGACTCTTTTTGGTGCTTGCCAGGCGCAGTGCACAGGTCTCTTTCATCATGCCACACACATCCTGTTTCCTGCTCCTTTTCTGGTTGGTCTTGATGGGCACATGAAGCATCCCAGTCCTGGCAAGTAGGTGTCCATGGTGTCCATTCTTATATTTAGGGGTGGTCTCCCATCCTGTTTCTAACTCACAAGTGGTCTCTCTCTCTCTCTCTCTCACACACACACCCACACATGCCCTCCATAATGTGAAAGTTAAAGACTGCTTTTATATTTAGGTATGACTCATCTGTATTTTTATTTATCATCAGAATGGAGAACAGAAAAATATATCCTTCACCCAAGAGAAACACATTCATTTATGTTGCATGAAGTGGTGCATGTAATGATCTCACTCCATCCTCTGTCTCATCACTGAGAACTTCTCACAAAAATTAGTGGGCATTTGAAGATGTTCCCTGAAGTGACTGTGAAAAGTGTTTCAGGATTCAGAATTTTTGAGATGATAGAGACGGTCCATATTCCTGAATATTAGGGACTGGAATAGAATCCCTAATTTAACACATGAAGAGCTCTGTAATAGAATGAGTAGTGTTCACATTAAGAAGGATAAATGGAGACTATAACTGGTGTCACATTTCTTCAGATTAGGTGTTGTCACCATATAAATCTGTTTATCAAGTTTTTCTTTAATTTTAAGTGGTGGAAACAGACTGTGGTCCTGTCCAGAAGTCTCCTGTCATTCCCTGGAATCAATAGGACTGACCATACAACTGAGATTTGCTTTCATTTAATTCATTTCCTTTGTTCATTAAAAGTCAATGCATTCATCATAAAACTATAAAACTTTTAGAATAAAAAAGGAGAACATCTCCATGACATGGAATTAGATAGAATTAGAAACGATACCAAAAGCATGATCCATAAAAGAAAAGTGTATTTTTATCAAAACTAAAAACTTTGGCTCTGTTAAATCACCGTCAAGATAATAAAAAAGCCGTAGTCTAAGAAAAATATTTTTAAATCTCATATTTGACAGAGAATTTGCATCCAAATTACATATCAAACTCTAAAATCTCAACACTAAGGAATCAAGCCAATTAAAAGTGAACAAAAGTTATGCACAGATGCTTCACCAAGGAAGATATTGCCATTTTCCCTCATCCGTGGGGAAATGTTCCAGGACCCCCAGTGGGTGCCGGAAACCATAGATGGTGCTGAACCCCCCGTTCACTATGCTTTTCTTATATTGTATACTGGTAAAGTTTAATTTATAAGGGACTAATAACAATAACTAGTAATAAAATACAACAACTATAACTATGTGCTTTAATGAAGGTTATGTGACTATAGTCTGTCTCTCTCTCAAAATATCTGATTGTACTGTACTCACCTTTCTTCTTGTGATGACGTGAGATGATAAAATGCCTATATGATGAGAGATCAGTCACATCAGGGGACCTGATAACTGAGATGAGTATTAAGTGACTAACAGTGTATACGATGGGGATAAGCTGGGCAAAAGGACGACTCACATTCCACGGAGCGGAGATGACACAAGATTTTATCATGTGCTCAGTGAACAATTTAAAACCTATGAATTGTTACTACTGGAATTTTCCATCCAATATTTTTAGATTGTAGTTGACTGCAGGTAACTGAAACTGCAGTAAACCAAACCTTGGAAAGTGGGGAACTATCAAGTAAAGTACAAGAAAAGTTGCTCAGATAAAGCTATTAGCATGTCTAAAATTTGAAAAAAAAAAAAAAAAGCCGACAATGCCAAGTGTTGACAAGGATGCTGAGTAAGCAGAATTCACACACGTCGTTGCTGAGATTGGAGACTAGCACAGCCACTTTGGAAAATGCTTTGGCAGTTTCTTTATAAAGTCAAATATACACTAACCATATGAATTGGCAAGCCCACTCCTGGACATTTACTCAGAGAAATGAAAGTGTTATGTTCACGTGAAAATTGACACAAAAATATGTGGGTCACTACAAAAGTTTTGAGACAGACTGTGTTATGGTCCATTATTTCACTTCCAAGGAACACAGTAGACAGCGTCCTTTCTGATTCACCTGTGCCACTTTCAACTTGCTGGGCTTGTTGATGTTTCTGGGAGGGCTTCATTTTGTTTCTGTCTGGGCAAATTTTGGGTTTCTTGATTTTTTTTTGTATCTCAAAACTTTTATAATTAGTCACATAGTCAGAGAAGCTATTTGTGGTAGATCCAAACTGGAAACAACTCAAATGTCCTTTAGTGAGTGAACGACTAACCCAGACACTACACTGATCAAAAGAGCCAGTTTCAAAGAACAAAAGTATAACAATGGTGAAGACATTAGTGATTGTCAGGGATTACGGTCAAAGGAGGTGGGGGACTATAAAGAGATGGCATGGGGGAGTTTTGGGGGTAGTGATGGAACTGTTCCATATTCTCATTGTTGTGATTATACAAGTCTACACATATGTTAAAATCCACAAAAAAAGATCAAAGAAAAAAAGTCAATTTTACTAAATGATAATTTAGAAAATAATAATTTTTTTAAAAAAACCAATGCATTTCTATTTGATTTTTATATTCACAGTTTGTTGTCAACTGCATGTTTTACTGAACTGATGACATCCTATTTTAGCTACACTCAACAGATCTGGGAGGTGCCAGGCACATAGGAGGCACCGTGGGTGCAAAGATGAGCCAGGCAAGGGCCCTGCCACCCAGGGACCACTGCCCGGGCAGGGAAAGCAGAGGGAGATGTGACATGATATTTACCACAGAAACTCAGGGGTGAGAAAGCACTGGTCACCAGGGGGCTGGAAGCACGGGAATGTTTTCTTAACATGACCAAAAGAAATAGTTATTTGTGCTTACTGTTTTCTTACCAAGTATTTTTTGGGGGGGATAATTTTACAGACTGCTTTGCTTTGATAAAAAAAATTAAATTATGAAAATGTCAATAGTTGATAGGAAAGCTGCCTGCTAGATTATAAATTTATTGAGACACAGCCTGTCTAATTCCACTTATATACTTCCTCAACTCGTACTCTGACAGATAGAAGGTTCATCACTCATTAAGTATTTATTGAATAAATGAGTAACGATGACATCATGAACACAGTATTTTACTAATTGCTGGTCTTCACTGTATCATTTTTATTTAGCTATCATATTTGTCAGTACAGCTCTGCCGTAGTCAGGTGGAGATGAAACGTGTATTTTCATTACCATGTGCACAGTCCAGCCTTCGCTGTTTGGGTGGCACTCCCCAGGGGAAAGTCCCTTCACATGAGTCACAGTGATTATTCATGTCCTATGGCATCAGTCTTTGAAACCAATATCTACAGGAAATAAATACCAGGAATGTGAATGCAGATGCTTTGAGAAGACCACTAATCCCGCTATGATAAGTGACTGCGCAGTTATTCAAGTGGGGTGTTTGCAATGCCATGGAAACAGACAGAGTTGGTGTTTTCCAGGAGAAAGTGTTCTAAATCCAGAGTCCCAGTCTGGACATAAACATGCTGACTGTTACAAATCCGGCTTCCTAAACTAAGCCCGACCTCAATTTTCCCATCTGTGAGATAAAGGTCACCGACCACAGCCTGGTGTGAATTCATGACAACTAAGGTCTTTGCTTATAAGAAGCCACTGTTTTTATTCCTATCTGGGCAAAAATTAAGATCAAAGTCAGAGTTCAGCTTCTGTGATCATTCAGACCATTTCTGTTTAGAAGGGAGTTTTCTAAAGTACGTGCTAAGTATTTTAGGCAAAGAAACCCAGCTGTGAAAATACTGTTAACATTTGTACAGTTGTTTTATATGTGGATTTATTTTTACTTGCACTTACTTTAGTGCGATTCTTTGGAGAGAAGTTCCTCTTCCCCTCCTCTCCTTCCCCATCCCTGCCTCTGGCTGCCTCTCATGGGTCTTTTGAGAAATGACAGTCTCTCTTTCTAACCTTACGGGGTCACAAGTGCTCTGCATCACGGCACACCCTTGACTAATTAGCATTAATAAGTGATGCGGGGAGAAAGAACCCTGGAGAAAAAGCAGCAGGCCTGTTTTTGCCAAATTGGCATTGACCCAACTAGCAAAATTTTCCAGTGTACTTTCGTACTCTCCTGCCGCTTGTGTGTTCCTGCTGCCTAAACATACACTTCTGACATGAGGTCTTGGGCAGCCCATGAGGCACTTGGCCCTGCATATTTTTTGTTATAGGGTATGGGGCCTCCGTTTGTTTAAAAACCTTTTTCTAAACTGTCTACTGTGTGCAGGCCATGTGGAGAATAAGACATCATTTGTGCCTCCTACCACTTTAAGATGTTTTAGCAGAGCTATAGCAAACATTTACCTAATTATATGCCTGTTAGTGATCACTTTCTATGTGCAAGGGATTGGCAAGTACAATCCTAGACTCCTGTGGATTGTATAGCATTTCAATAGGTAGGGAACCCAAGCACGACAGGACAGACAGGCTGGGCAGCAGAAGGGAAAGCTCAGATGCAGGAAAGCCAAAGATATTTAGAAGCCTCCAAGCCATAAATCCAAAGCAAAAGGGCAGAATAGGGCCTTCTGGGTCTGTACCAAAAGGACTGAAGGCAGGGTCTCGGCTCGGAGCCTATGGCTTAAGTGGCTGAGGCACCAGCCATATACACCTAAGGTGGCAGGTTCGAATCCAGCCCAGGCCTGCCAAACAACAATGACGGCTGCAACCAAAAAATAGCCAGGTGTTGTGGCAGGCACCTGTGGTCCCAGCCACTTGGGAGGTGGCGGCAGGAGACTCGCTTGAGCCCAGGAGTTGGAGGTTGCTATGAGCTGTGATGATACGGCACTTTACCCAGGGGCACAGCTTGAGGCTCTGTATCAAAAAAAAAAAGCAGGGTCTCAAGAAGATACTTGTACATACACCCATGTGCATGTACTATTCATAATAACTAAAATCACGAAGCAACCCAAATATCCATCAATGGGTAAGTAGAGAAACAAAATACAGTACTTACATAAGTGGAACTCCCTTGAAAAACAAAGGAACTTCTGAGAATCTGTGAATTCTGCGAATTTGAGGACAGTACACTAAGTGAAATAAGCCTGGCACCAAAAGAAAATACTGTATAGTTCCACTTATACAACATAGCTAAGAGTAGTGAAAATTACAGACACAGAAAGTAGAACGGTGATTTCCAGGAGCTGGAGGGAGAAAAAGGCGTCATGTTGGATGAGGGTGGAGTTTTGGTTTTATGGAGAAGAATGGTGTGATGGTTGTATAATACTATGGGTGCATTTAATAACACTGGACTATACACTTACAATGGATAAGAAGGTACATTTTATGTTATGTGTATTTTACCACAGTAAAAAATTAGAAAAGCAAAGGGATTCAAATCTTACCTTTTCCCCTTATGCGCTCTGAGTCTCAGTTTCTTCGGATACAAACTAAAAATAATAATTGTACTTTTCAGAGTTGTTGTAGGAGTTCAGGATTATATTTGTAACCTACTTAATATATGGCAGGCAGTTAGTAAATGAGAGTTATTTATATATATTATGTGGGTTTGCCTATAGCCGATAATTTATGAAGAAGGACATGAAAAATGAGGTTGCAAAGGCAGTTTGGAGCCTCAAATAAAGTGTCTTGAATGCCTATGTATACAAGGTGAGCTTTATTCTGTGAACAGTGAGGAACCATTGATGGTCAATGAATGAGAGAGTGTCACGATCGTGGAGCTGTTTTCAGAATAATGAATAGCAGATAAGGAGCAGGAAGAGAAAAACCTCAGACCAAATGCCTGGCAGTTGCTGCAATGGATCTGCTAAGAAAATGGGAAGCAAGTGGTTCATTTGGGGACTACAGCATGTGGCCATCAGAACATTGTTATTCTATTTTAAGTGATGTCAGGAGCCTGTCAGGTTTAATGCTGTTTTCCATTCTCGATTAATTTCCAATTTTTTAAATCAAATATTTTAAGTGAACACTAAGTGTTTGGGAATAAAACACAAATGTGGCGTAGTATCCTTCCAGCAGCAATCACCTGTGTGTAAACAAAAAGCAAGCCCACAACTTCATAAATTTCAGGCCAGACTATGCTTCGGGTTCTAGACCCTTCTGCCTCAAGAAATCATCTGTCTGTCAGGCGTCCACACAGAGAAAAAGGACAGGAATAATCATTTTGGACCAAAGTCCCCCCAAAGCCTTTCAGATGCTTATTCTGATGTTCAAACACATTTTGAGGGGAACAACATAATGTCCCCCCAAAAGGAGATAATTTTTAAAAACTGTGCAGCCATTAATATCATATATTTAAAGCTTATTTAAAGCATGAAAAGTACTTATATTAAGAGAACTAAGCTAGATAAAATTATTCCTTAGGATGTCATTTTGTTGCAAAATTAAACATACAGAAACAAGATTTGTGTATATAAGTAAAGAACTGAAAGAACATACATTAAGTTTTTAACAGTGGTTGTCTACGACGGAAGAAATTATGATGTTTTAAATGAGCAGTTACCAGCTGACAGCTCAGGACGGCGTTTGTGCTCTTCCCAGTTTTATTTACTCAACCTTTTCCATTGCAGACACGGATTACCCCACTTCACACTACTCTCCAAGGGCTCTCCTGCTTTGTGTATTTAAGTTACTAGTCCAAACTTTGTAGGCGTTTCCCACTGAAGTTTTCAATGTTTCTACACTTTTATGTAACAAAAAGGTTTTAATGTTTATAATTAGAAAAAGTGAAAGTTTTTATAAGTAGCATAAATTTGCAGTCTGCACATGATATCCAGAAAACATAGTTTTCTCCTTTTAAAACATTGTTAAATAAGTTATTCCTCTCCTGCTACCCTTAGTCCAGGGGTACAAGAAATAATCGCACCCTTTCTCATAACCCTGAAGGGGAAACGTCATCTGATAGCTCTGGATGGGACAAGCCTTCCCTCAGACCTTGTTCCTGATACCTCTGAACATCGTGGTCTTAAACATAAGGGAGAAAACCAGAGGGGAAGATTTGTATATGCATCTTTGTCAGTATCTTTTTAATGGGATAAGATAACCAAACCATCATTCAACAGATATAATTGCGGGGGGGGATTCATAGAATCTTTAGCCATGCGAATTCTTTCAATAAGGAAAATTAAAGTAGTTTTGGGGGGTTGGGAATTCAGTCTCATCAATTTAATTCCACATCTTTATTTTACAAATGGGAAATTGATGAGCAAGGACATAACAAAATCAAGCAAAGCTTGACTGAATAAAGTACTGGGTAGAACTTACACAGTGCTCACTGGAGCCCAGGCGACTCAGTCCTCTCAGCAACCTGCAAGGCCGGTGTTACTTCCGCCATAGTATTTGTCCAGTTTCCAAATGTATTGCTGGAGATGTACAGAAACAACAGCACAGATGTCAGTGCTGATGAAGCCCCAGGGGACCACCTTTTCCATGTCCACCTGCGTTTTATGCATAAAGAATCAAAAGTACCATCCATATTTGATGACTTTCCCAAAGTCATCAGCTTCCAGCACTAAAACTTCAGCCTCTTGGCTCTATGCCCCATGCACTTTAATCACATTATGCTCCCTTCCTCTGAGCATTGAAGTCTAAATAAGTTAAATAACTAGAATTTTGATTCAATAAAGTAGGATGATGTGAAGGAACTTTTTATTAATGTGGTCAAAAAAAGGCATCATTGAAAAAATGAAGAAAATACTTAAAAATTTTATATCAAGACTTGCTGGCTAATAAAATAAATAACTGACATTTTAATACTATTAGAAAATACAAAGTACAAATCTTATTCAAAAAATAAGTAGATACCCTTAATAATCCTATGCCTATTGAATAATTGTATGTACAGTTAAAAGCTTTCGTATATGAAAACTCTAGATTCAGAATGATTCCAGCAGTGAATATAAGAGTTGGCAAACCCTGACCCATAAGCTATATCTGGCCCACCATCTATTTTTATACTTTCAAATGTTTGGGAAAAAAAATTGGAAGAACAATTCCTGATATGTGCAAGTTACATTATTCAGATTTCAGTACACGTATGCACAGTGTTTTAGGAACACAGCCAGGCCTATTCATGGTCATCCTGTCTATGACTGCTTTGATGTTGCAGTGGCAGTATTACATAGATGTGACGGAGATGATGTGGCCTATACAGTATTTAGTATCAGATATTTCACAAAAGAAGTTTTCTGAATCTTTAGTTCTACTAATAAAGGAATAAAAAAGGAAAAAAAAAGGAATAAAACCAGCTCTCGGCTGGGCATGGTGGCTCACACTTGTAATCCTAACCCTTTGGGAGGCTGAGATGGGAGGATCCCTTGTGCTCAGGAGTTTGAGACCCGCCTGAATAAGAGCAAGATCCCATCTCTACTAAAACTAGAAACAGGCAGCACCTATGGCTCAAAGTAATAGGGCATTGGCCCCATATGCCAGAGGTGGTGGGTTCAAACCCAGCCCTGGCCAAAAACTGCAAAAAAAAAAAAAAAGGGCGGCACCTGTGGCTCAGAGGAGTAGGGTGCTGACTCCATATGCCAGAGGTGGCAGTTCAAACCCAGTTTTTTTCAAAACTACAAAAAAAAAAAAACCAAAAAAAAAACTAGAAACAATTAGTCAGGTGTTGTGATGGACATCTGTATTCCCAACTACTCAGGAGGCTGAGGCAGGAGGATAGCTTGACCCAAGAGCTTGAGGTTCCCGTGAGCTAGGCTGATGCCACAGCACTCTAGCCTGGGCAACAAAATGAGACTTTGTTTTAAAAAAAAATATACCAACTCCA
>CAUYQV010191161.1:0-27893 GCA_963574575.1 Galagoides demidoff | reverse complement strand
TAAACAGACGAGGACAACCAGGGCCTGCAGGGGATGCACAGGGGCTCTGGGTTGCCCCAAGGAGAGGCTTGAGGGCGAGGCTAGGACAGTCCCCTGCAGGACGAACTCCCCAAATCGTACCTGACTTCTGAGACGCATGCAGTAAATCTTTGTTGAATAAATGGCAGTTGGAGCTGATTGATCTCTTAGGCATCTACAGGTGCTGAGATGCTAAGGCTGTGGCTTTGAAAGTTTCTTCTACCCCCATCCCCCCAGTCCGGTCAACAGCTGCTTATCTAGTTCCTTGAAAGCCCTTCCCCGCAGGGGCTTGGTGGGCGCAGCTGGTGTGTGGCATGATTCTGCCATCTGGTGTGACCCAGCCTCAGGCCCACACCCCTGCTGACTGTCTTCTCTTCTTCCTCCCACTCCGCCAGCATCCTCCCACAGGCTGCGCTCGAGGAAATCCACAAATTCTCAGGGACCTACACCTGCATGAACACTTTCAAAGGGCGGACATAGAGGTGAGACCCAGAGACACACTCAAGGAGCCAGAGCCGGAGGGGGCCGCGCACCCGGGCACACACCTTGCGTCTGTCCGTCAGCATAGTTCTGCTGGGTGAGCGGGACAGCTCCTCTCCCCCGGGAAGAATCTGGCTGCCCCCCAGGCCAGCCCCAGGACCTTTGCACAGGACTGATGGGGGTAACTCTGACCCCCATGGGGAGGCGAGAAACCAGCCAGCAGCCATCTTGACACTTTTGTGCATTTCTAATTCTGTAGAGTTTATTGTTCAATTGCTTCTCCAGTCTAACCAACCTTGGCAGTGTGCATAGACTATTTCCAGAAGGGTCTGTCCCCAGATGCTCTGCCTCCCCCTCCAAAACCTACTCATCCTTGGCTTGCACAAACTGGTTGAACAGCAGGAATGAAAAATAAAGAGAGATGGCTTTTGTGAGTTACTTTGTTCAGATCCTCGGCGGGCAGTTGGGAGGGGACCAGTCCCAGCCACGGAACTCCATCCTTCGAGAGAGAATTGGTATGTTCAGAGTTCCCAGCTGCTAGGAGTAGAGAAGGGGGCAGAGAATAGGAGAGAAAGTGGAGCCCAGGCCTGGGGACAGAGGGAAGTGTCGGTTCCCTGCCAGCTCTGCCAGGCCCTTACCAACAGCCAGGGGTCAGGGGCCATGTTGCTTCCCTGGTGTGACCTTCATGAACTAATCTGCAGAGAGCTGGCCACAGGTAGAGCTGCTGTGTCATGCCATGGTGCTGCCACCACCAGGAGAGTAGAACCTGTCTCTAATGAGCACCTGCCGGACAAAAGGCCAGTGAGAAAGAATTGTGAGTCACCAAAACACTTAGTGACAGTTCATCACAATGAAGCCAGCCCTACAGACCCAGACCCCCATGCCACATTTGATTGCAGGGAAAGGGGGAATCCTGGAGGCAGAGGGCCTGGCACAGTCTTCCTCAACGCGGGGAATTTACGGTCAAAAAGGCCTGGGTAGCGACGCCCCATGTTTCCCCTGGTGTGTACTCTCTGCTGCTTCAAGCTTAATAAACTTGACCTTGGGCCACAAGGGAAGAGGTGGATAATGCCATCTCTCTTTTTTTTTTTTTGAGACGGAGCCTCAAGCTATCCCCCTGGGCAGAGTGCCATGGCATCACAGCTCACAGCAACCTCCAACTCCTGGGTTCAAGCGAGTCTCCTGCCTCTGCCTCCCAAGTAGCTGAGACCACAGGCGCCCGCCACAACGCCCGGCCATTTTTTGGTTGCAGCCATCATTGTTGTTTGGCGGGCCCGGGCTGGGGATTCGAACCCGCCACCTTAGGTGTACGTGGCTGGCGCCTTAACTGATTGAGCCACAGGCACCGAGCCCAAGAGTTTCTTTTTGGTATTCTGAAGTTTAATTATGATATATCTGGATATTATTGCTGGTCATTTTATATTAGTGGATTGGCATCTTCTCATCCAGAAAATTCTTACTCTATCTCTTCAAATGTTAATTCTTTCCTAATCTCTCCTTTTCTCGGTATGTGAGTCCATCAAACATAGATAAGATTTACAACTTTATGTCACATTTTCCCAACTTGTCTTTTCTATTTTTCATTTTCAAAACATTTCTCTGTTGGGCAGTGCCTGTGGCTGAGTGGGTAGGGTACTGGCCCCATATACTGAGGATGGTGAATTCGAACCCAGCCCCAGTCAAACTGCAACAACGACAACAAAAATTTCTGTGTTACATAATGCATAATTTCTTCTGTTCTATCTTCTGGTTCACCAAGTTTATTTTCTGCTAACCATCTTCTTTGTGTTTTCATTTTCTTTATTTTGTATTTTATTTCTAGACATTGTAACTCACTTTACTATGTTTTTTTTTTTTTGGCAGTTTTTGGCCGGGGCTGGGTTTGAACCCACCACCTGCGGCATATGGGGCCAGCACCCTACTCCTTTGATCCACAGGTGCCGCCACCCTACTATGTTGTTTTTTAATGGGTTCTTATTCTATGACTATATGTTTAAGTTTATCCTTCATTTCTTGCAACATGGTAATTATGGCTAAATTGTCTGTCTGATAATTCTAATATTTATAGCATCTACGTCTGTTTCTACTGTCTTTTTCTCTGCTGTGTTTAACTAATAAGTGTATCTTGTGTTTCTGCTTCTTGATTATTCCTGTTCAAAAGTTACTTGTGCTGCTTCTATAAAACCTAGGATGATAATGCTTTCATTTAGAAAAGATCTGAGCTTGCTGTTTCTAAAAATCATATATTATCTCAAATATATGAGGGGCTTTGCCAGAGGGGCAGTAGTGGATTTTGTTCTACTGTGCTCCAATACTGAGGGTGGAGCTCTTCGGTGTCAGACAAATGTGGGCACCCTCCTGAGTCCAGACCCTTGACTTCTGCCTCTCTTTGAAGTCAAAAAAAATCAAAAGTCAAGTTTGTGGTATCATAGATGTTCAAAATTCCAGAATATCTTAGGTGCACTAATATTCCTTTTATCTCTTACGGTCAGGTTTTCTCAGGAATTTGGCTTAAAAATTCCTCACTAACTTTTTAGTTCTTTTGTGATTTTCTTATCTAATGATATCCTTTATAAACCTGGATGCAAAAATCTTCACCAAAATACCAACCAAATGCAGCAAGGTATAAAAAGTTATAACCACGGGGTGCCATGTCTCACGCCTATAATCCTAGCACTCTGGATGGCTTGAGCTCACAGGTTTGAGACCAGCCTGAACAAGAGCAAGATCATGTCTCTAAAAAAGTAGCCAGGCATTGTGGTGGGCACCGATGGTCCCAGCTACTCAGGAGGCTGAGACAAGAGACTCGCTTGAGCCCAGGAGTTTGAGGTTGCTGTGAGCTGTGATGCCATGGCACTCTATTGAGGGCCACAAAGTGAGACTCTGTCTTGAAAAAAAAAAAAACATTATAACTGTTACCAAGTGGGATTTATCCCAGGAATGCAAGGTTAAATTGATATCAGAAAATCAATTAACACACTATGTCATATTAATGCAATATAGGAGAAACCTCGTGATTACCTCTATAGATGCAAAAAAACAATCCACAAAATTCAGCATACTTTCATAATAAAAACACTTAACAACCTAGGAATAGAATGGAATTTCCTTAACCTGATGAGAGTATCAATGGTGAACCCACAGCTCACATCATATTTAAGGATGAAAGATTGAATGCTTACCCTCATAAGGAGCAACCACAAGGATGGTTGCTATTGCCATTCTACTCAACCTTGTATTGGAGGTTTCAGGCCAAACAATTAGGCAACACATAGAAATAAAAGACAAGAGAAAGAAAAAAGTATAAGTATTTTATTTGCTGACTACCTTATCATACATATAGAAAATTCTAAAAAACTCACCCAAACTAATAAATGAGTTCAGCAAAATCACAGGATACAAGATCAATACATACACATAAAAAGCAATTATGTTTCTACATACCAGTAAAAAACAATCTGAACTGAAATTTAATTTTTTTTTTTTTTTTTTAGAGACAGAGTCTCATTTTATTGCCCTTGGTAGAGTGCCCTGGCATCACAAGTCAATGAGCCACAGGTGCCACCCCTAAATTTTTTTTTTTGAGACAGAGTCTCACTATGTAGCCCTCAATAGAGTGCTCACTTTATTGCCCTTGGTAGAGTGCCCTGGTGTCACAGCTCACAGCAATCTCAAACTCTTGGGCTTAAGCGATTCTCTTACCTCAGCCTCCCAAGTAGCTGGGCCTACAGGCCCCCACCACAACACCTGGCTATGTTTTAGTTGTAGTTGTCATTGTTGTTTGGCAGGCCTGGGCTGGATTCGAACCCACCAGCTCTGGTGTATGTGGCTGGCGCCCTAGTCACTGAGCTATAGGCACCGAGCCTGAAATTTTAAATTTTTAAAAATTTACAATAGTACCTAAAAAATAAAACACTAGAAAAAAATTTAACCAAATTAAGGTAAGACTTGTACACTGAAAACTAAAAAAAAAATCATTGAAAGAAAGAAAAGAAGGGCAGCACCTGTGGCTCAGTGAGTAGGGCGCTGGCCCCACATACTGAGGGTGGCTGGTGGGTTCAAACCCAGCCAAACTGCAACAAGAAAATAGCCAGGTGTTGTGGCAGGCACCTGCAGTTCTAGCTACTCAGGAGGCTGAGGCAAGAGAATCACCTAAGCCCAGGAGTTGGAGGTTGCTGTGAGCTGTGATGCTATAGCACTCTACCAAGGCAATAAAGTGAGACTCTGTCTCTAAAAAAAAAAAAAACAAAAAACATTGATATAAATGGAAATGCTTCCCCTTTTCCTCTCTTCTCTCCCCTCCTCTTTTCTCCCTCCCTTTTTCTCCCCTCCCCTCACCCATCTCTTTTCATTCCCTTCCTCCCATCTCTTTTCTTTTTTGTTTTTTGAGGCACAGTATCATTCTATCACCTCAGGGTAGAGTGCAATGGCATTATCATAGCTCACTGCAACCTCAAACTCCTGGGCTCAAACAATGCTCTGCTTCAGCCTCCCAAGTAGCTGGGGCTACAGATGCACACCACTGCACCTGGCCAATTGTTTTGTTTTGTTTTGTTCTATTTTTGTCGGAGACAGGGTCTCCCTCTTGGTCAGGCTGGTCTTGATTCCTGACCTCAAGCAAACCTCCAGCCTTGGCCTCCTAGAGTGCTAGGATTACAGGTGTGAGCCCCCAAACCCTGCCCAATTTTCATTTACTGGAAGATCTAATGTTGTTAAGATAGCAATATTCTCCAATTTGATCTAAGATTGAAGGCAATCCCTTATCAAAATCCTAGCCGCCCCTCTTTTTATTGGAATCGATGAGCTGATCCTAAAACACATATGGAAATGTAAAGGACCTAAATAATCTTGCAAATGAGCCAAGATGGAGAACTCCCACTTGCCAGTTCAAAAGTGACTTCAAACTTACAGTAATGAAGAGAGTGCGGGGCTGGAATACTCAGTACGTAGATCTATAGACAAATTGAACGCAATGGAGAGTCCAGAAATAGACGCAGGCATTCATGGTCAATTGACTTTCCACAAGAGTGTCAAGACATTCTAATGGAAAAAGAAAAGTCTTTCCAACAAATGGTGCTGAGACTCTGAATATCCACATGCAAAAGAATGAAGTTATAAACCTACTTCACACCATATACTAAAATTAACTGAAAATAGATAAAAAACCTAAATGTAAGTGCTAATTATAAGACTTACAGGAAAAAATATAGGAGTAAATCCTTATGACCTTGGTTTTGGCAATACTGGATTCTTAGATATGATACTAAAAGTATAAGCAACAGAAGAAAAAAGAAATAAACTGGACTTCATCAAAATTAAAATCTTTTGTGTCTCCAAACACATTATCAGAAAGTCAAAAGACAACCCACACAACAGGGGGAGGGAGACCATGCAAAACATACATTTGATGAAGGGATAATGCAGAGGCTCAGTGCCCGTGGCACAGTGGTTACAACGCCAGCCACATACACCAAGGATGGCAGGTTCTAACCCAGCCTGGGCCAGCTGAACAACAATGACAACTACAACAAAGAAAATGGCTGGGTGTTGTAGTGGGCGCCTGTAGTCCCAGCTACTCGGGAGGCTGAGGCAAGAGAATCGCTTAAGCCCAAGAGTTTGAGGTTGCTGTGAGCTGTGACGCCACAGCACTCTACTGAGGGTGACATAGTGAGACTCTGTCTCAAAAAAAAACAACAAAAAAAAGGGATAAGGTAGAATATATAAACAACCTATAACTCAGTAATGAAAAGATAAATATGCTGGGTACAGTGGCTTATGCCTGTAGTCCCAGCACTCTGCGAGGCCAAGGCGAGTATATTGCTTGAGCTCACAAGTTCAAGACCAGCCTAAGCAAGAGCAAGACCTCCATCACTAAAAAATAGCTGGATGTTGTGGCAGGTGCCGATAGTCCCAGTTACTCAGGAGGCTGAGGCAAGAGAATCACTTGAGCCCAGGAGTCTAAGGTTACTGTGAGCTATGATGCCACAGCACTTTACCCAGGGTCACAAAGTGAAACTGTCTCAAAAAGATAAACAATCCAATTTTTAAATGGGCAAAGTATTTAGACAGACATTTCTGTAATGAAAACACATAAATGGTCAGTAAGCATATGAAAAGATATACAGCATCATTAGTCATTAGGGAAATGCGAATCAAAAACATGGTGAGATATCACTTTACATCATTAAGATGGCTATCATCAAAAGTGAGGTAGGCTGGCTTGGCGCCCAGAGCACAGTGGTTATAGCGTCCACCACTGGCTGGCGGGTTTGAACCTAGCCTGGGTCCGCTAGACGACAATGACTACTACAATATAAAATAGCCGGGCATTGTGGTGGGCACCGATAGTCCCAGCTACTTGGGGGCTGAGGTAAGAGAATTACTAGAGCCTAAGAGTTTAGATTTAAAAAAATAAAAAATAAAAGCAAAAACGAGGTAGACTGGTACAATGGCTTGGGCATGTAATCCTAGCACTTTGGGTGGCTGAGCCCGGAGGATAAATTTTAGGCCAGCAGTTTAAACAGCCTGAGCAAGAATGAGACCCCATCTCTATAAAAAATAGAAAATTTAGCCAGGTGTGGTGGTGCGCACCTGTAGTCTTAGTTACTTAGTTACTTAGATCCTTAGGAGGATTACTCGGGCCCAGGAGTTTGAGGTTGCAGTGAACTATGAGGATGCCAGTGCACTCTAGAGCAAGATCCTGTCTCAAAAGAAAAAAAGAAGAGGTAATAACAAATGTTGCCACCGATGTGGAGAAATTAGACCCCTCATATTTTCCTCAGGGGAATGTAAAATGGAGCAGCTGCTTTGAAAAACAATCTGACAGTTCCTCAACAAGTTAAACATATAGTTAAATGTGCGACTTAGCAATTCTTAAGTATACTGTAACCAGAAGGGAAAACACATATCCACACAAAAACTTGTAGCCAAGTGTTCCTGGTATTCTGTAAAATAGCCAAAAGATGAAAACAACTCACATGCTCATCAAGTGACACATGGATTTAAAAATGTGGTTCTATCCAAACAATGGAATATTGTTTGGCTATAAAAGGAATGAGGTGCTGATGCATGCTATAACATGAACGCAATTTGAAACATTATACTGAGTAAAAGGAGGCCTAGCCATGTATTGGCAGTGCCTGTAGCTCAGTGGGCAGGACATGGGCCATATACACCGAGGCTGGCAGGTTCGAACCTGGCCCGGGGACTATAGGACAATTGCAACAAAAAAAATAGCTGGGTGTTGTAGCAGGCCCCTGTAGGCTACTTAGGAGGTGAGGAAAGGGAATTGCTTAAGTCCAAGAGTTTGAGATTGCTGTGAGCTGTGAAGCCACAGCACTCTACCAAGGGCAACGGCTTGAGACTTTGTCTCAAAAAAAAAAAAATCCATGTATTATATGATTCCATTTATGTGAAATGTTCAGAGTAGACAAATCCATGGAGACAGAAAGCTGAGTTGTGATTACCACAGACTGGACTCCATGGGACTGCAGACTGACCGCTAATAAGTACAGAGTTTCTTTGGGGGGATGATAAAAATGTTACATATCTTTTTTGAATATACACTGAATTTTATGCTTTAAAAGAGCAAATTTTATGGTATATGAGTTTTAAAAATAAAATATATATATATATTGAGATGAGTTCTCAAAATATGGTCTCAAACTCCTGGGCCCAAGTGATCTTCCCTCCTCAGCCTCCCAAGTAGTTGGGACAACAGGCACACACCACCATGATTGACCAATTTCTTTCTTTTTTTTTTTTTTTTTGGCCGGGGGTTGGGTTTGAACTCACCACCTCTGGTATATGGGGCCAGAGTCCTGCCCTTTTGAGCCACAGGTGTTGCCCGATGATTGACTAATTTTTTTTCATTCTTCTCATGTATGGGATCTCAGTATGTTGCCCCAGCTAATTTTGAACTCCCATACTCAAGTGATTCTCCTGCCTCAGCCTTCCAAGTAGCTGGGATTACAGTTGCATGCCACCATATCTGGCTTAATACAATTTTTTAAAAGAAAAATACATGTCTTTGGTAATTATGTGTGCCTATGGAGATCCTCACATATGTAAGTTAGGGGTATGAGAAAATAGTATTTATTTGTTTGTTTTTATGTTTATTTATTTATTTATTGAGACAATCTCACTCCGTTGCTCAGACTAGAGTACCATGGCATCATCCTTGTTCATAGCAACCCTAAACTCCAGGGCTCAAGCAATCCTCTTGCCTTAGCCTCCCAAGTAGCTGGGACTACAGGCATGTGCCATCATGCTTGCCTAGTTTTTCTATTTTTAGTAGAGATGGGGGTCTTGCTCTTGCTCAGGCTGGTCTCGAACTCCTGAGCTCAAGCAATCCTCCTGCCTTAGCCTCCCAGAGTGCTAGAATCACAGGCATGAGCCACTGTGCATGGCCTGAAAAACAATTTCTCTGAGCCATTGTGTCAGTGTCTATTGAGATAACACATTTTAATGAGTGTTTATTAAAATACTTTTAGGGAGGAATGAGGGATCACAAAATGAGAAAAGTGTACTTTTTTTTTTTTTTTGAGACAGCCTCAAGTTGTCCCCCTGGGTAGAGTGCTGTGGCATCACAGCTCACAGCAACCTCCAACTCCTGGCCTCAAGCGAGTCTCTTGCCTCAGGCTCCCAAGTAGCTGGGACTACAGGCGCCCTGCTATTTTTTGGTTGCAGCCATCATTGTTGTTTGGCAGGCCCAGGCTGGATTCAAACCCGCCACCTTAGGTGTATGTGGCTGGCGCCTTAGCCACTTGAGCCACAGGCGCCAAGCCAGAAAAGTGCACTTTTAGGAATGATGGCTATATTCATTGACTTGATTGTGCTGGTGGTTTCGTGGATGTATACTTACATCAAAACATATCATCTTTAAAACTTTAAATATTTTCAGTTTATTGTCTATCCATTATACAGCCATAAAGCTGTGGCGGAGAGGAAAGAAGAGGAAAACACCCACCATAGGAGAGACGCTGAACAACCAAGGTGACAAAATTCCTCATCCTGGTGGCATTAGCGAGCCTTCATCACTGGCCGCTCCAGAGTTAGCATGATGTCAGGGTGTCAGTTTGGGTGGCTGTACCAAATCAGAATAGACAGGGTGGCTCAAACAACCAAAATTTTTTTCACACAGTTATGGAAGCTGGGAAGTTCAAGGTCAAAGTGCTAGTCAATTTGCTTCTCTTCCTGGTGTGCAGATGGCAACTGTCTTCCTCCAAATCCTCACATGGTGTCATGGGTATGGACCATGGGTATGGACAACTTAAAGGGAAAACTTTTTATACAGTATTTCTTCCCAAATCCACACCCCCACAAAAGACCACTCTTAGCCATATGACTATATAAAAAATGAATTCAGATGCTCTTGAATACTCAACAAGCATCCACCACCTCCTACCTCCCACTCACTCCTCTAAATAAGAAGGTATACATAGATACATTGAGCTTTTTATAGCTGTTGGAGAACTCCCAAGATGCCTTATTTTCTGACACATATGCTTTCAATGTATTAGGAAAATGTTCTACTTTGAGGCCATGCATTTTACTCTTAAATCTACCAAATAATTTTTAATAAAAATCTACAAAGTATATAGTTAAATGTGGGGTTTTTAAAAATTAATTTAAAAGAAAACCATAGATCTTAGACTATTTCACTTTGGATTGCATCATCAGAGAGATGAGTTGAACTTCAAGTCCAACTTGTTCTTTTCATCCGAGGGAAAGGGGCACTGCCTCGTCTGGCTTTATTCACGCTCTGGCCACATGCAGCCCCCAGCCCAGTTGCATTTGGGTGATTACCTTTGGAGCCACACTTTTCCACCTCTAATTGAAGAAGCTTCTTCTTACTTTTGCATGCTGGTAGTTTTTTGTTATTTTATAGTATTCCTCCAAATCCCTATTATTAAAACTTCTTATGATGGCCAATTTTAAACATATACAAAAGAAGACAGACTAGTACAACAAGCCCTCATTGCCCAGATTCAACACTTATCAGCTGAAGGTCGATCCCGTTTCATCTGTGCCCTCACCCACTCACTGCCCTCTGGGATTGTTTTGATGCTGATCCTGACATCTTACCACTTCAGGCATATGTAAGGATTCTTTCAAAAATAAAGCCTATTCATAGTTCCATTTTTGCACTTTAATATAAATAATAGTTTCATACTATGGACAGATAGAGTCAGTAATCGAAACTAAGTCAGGTTTTGAGGAAAACGTCCACTGTGCAGCCCAGAGAAGAAGATCGTGGTTCGCTATCCTGTCTACACAGGAGGGTGCGGGTTAATACAAGGACAGAGACTGCAAAGGGAAATCCGATCATTCCTGTTGTAGTGAGGACTCTTTGACTGCAGGTCAGAGCTCAGTGCAGTAACAATAAAGGACTCTTTATTCCAGCAATACTGGAGTGTCCCATGGAAATGAAACTCGGGAGCTCAGCTGGGCCTCGGGAGGGGACTAAAATGGGCGATGGAATGCAGTCACCCCAGGACACCCCCTCCATGACACAGCCCACTCCTCTCTCAGCTAGACTCATTCCTCCTGAGCGGAATTATATTACTCATTCCTCCTGAGCGGAGAAAAGCAGTGCTAAGGCCTTGAGTTTTTCCTCTTCTCTGCACTAGAAACCAGCGCTCACCAAAAGGGGAAACTCCTAACGCAGATTTCCAGGAAAAGGGACTCTGGTTGGGCAATTTGGGTTGAGTCCATTCTGATCTAATCAACCATGACTGAGGGAGTGGGTCACCTGTTAACTACGGCAGCCAAAGTCTTACTGGTGGAGTTTGGGTGAGTGGGAACAGCTCCCAGAAAAGCAAAGGGCTACCACTCCAGGCCTGGGCTGCTGCTGAGGAGGAGAGAAAGCAGAAGCATTTCTGGGGCCAAAGACTCAAGAGCATAGTGGGACCACTATGCACAGGGTCCAGCAGGCAGGGGGGTGCTCCTCCTGTCCCATGGGACAGCACAGCAGGTGGCCTCAGTGGAGCTCTGTTCTGGGCAGGGCTGTTACATTCAGCTAAAACTGTACTTTCCTCCTGGTCAACAGCGTTTAGAACCAAGAATCTCCTGGAGTTCCTCTGCAATGACCCCAAAGTGTGAGCCGCTCCAGGGCCAATGGACAAAGGCTTAATCTGCCTTCACTGAGGGGATAATAGGCTTAGACAGGGCTGGGAGAGAAAACCCTTTAAACATAGTCTCCAGTTCATCACAAGTGGGACTGTGGTACCTAAAAGCAGGGCCATGAGGCCCATGAGGACGAAGGCACAGCATGAGATTTGGTTGTGAGACAAAGTTAGAGGCACACAGGGAGGTAAAACTGAATTCAGTTGATGTGTCTAAAGAGCAAAGATTGACTGGGTACCTTTGTCGTCTTCACTTCTGGAAGCCAGTGTTCCTTAAACTGTGTTTTGATGACTGTCAGTGTGAAAATCACCTGGAGAGCTTGGTAAAGATTCTGACTCTGGCCCTTGTTTCCAGACATTCAATTCTGTAGCCTTGGGGCCCAGCCTGGGAATCCCCCTTTTTAGCAAGTCAGGAGACATCGATGCACACCCAAATTTGCAAACCACTTGCTGTGGACAGAAACGGTAGTCAGGTTGACCCCAGAATGTTCCACTTATTCTTTTGCCTCTGTGCAAAATGAATTTTCCTAAAATAATTTCCCCACATTTCTGCGGTGACGGTGATGCGTATGAGCCAGAATTCCACAGTTGTTAGTGAAGGCATTTAAGTCTACACCCTAAATACCTTTCCTCATTCTGGGAGCTGCCCCAAACAGCTGCCTAGCTCAGGAAAAGCCCACAAAGCTCTCTTTGGTTTCCATTCATGCCCCCAAATTAGGGAGACACTTTGTATGCTTTCCTCATATTACTGGACTTGGCCTTGGTACTGTGAGCTGACTGATATAACTATGTTTAGAAGTTGTCAGTCTAATTTCTGAAATGTCCCCAAGCTTGGCTGACACAACAGTATTTTGATTTGCACCTCCGAGCACCCTTGCTCAGGAAAGAGCCTCCCACACTCGGAAAGTGTGATGATTACTATGAATATTACAGGGGGGGCCATTGAGCAGAGCAGTCTCGGGTTGGTCTTGAGAGAGTCCTTTCTTTCAATTGCTTTTTTTGAAAAACAGCTTTATTAAGGTATAAGATTTATCCCATAGAAGTCACCCATACAGCTTGAAGAGTTTTAATGACTTTTTTTTTTTGAGACAGAGTTTTACTTGTTAACCCTCAGTAGAGTGCTGTGACGTCACAGCTCACAGCATCCTCCAACTCCTCCGACTTAGGCTATTCTCTTACCTCAGCCTCCCAAGTAACTGAGACTACAAGTGCCCGCTCCAACACCCGGCTATTTTTTTGTTGCAGTTTGGCCGGGGCTGGGTTTAAACCCTCCGCCCTGGGCATCTGGGGCGGGCGCCCTACCCACTGAGCCCCAGGCACCGCCCTTCATGACTCTTATGAACCATAAACACAGTGCCGACTTCTGCTGCTTCAGTCTATCCCGGAAGTTCCTCTTGCCCATTTGCAGTCCCTCCTGCTCCCACCTGGAGCGCCAGACAACCACTGAGCTAGTCTCCTTATCTATAGTTTTGCCTTTTCTAGAAACTTACTATAAATGGAATCACCCAATATGCAGTCTTTAGTGTCTCACTTCTCTTGCTTAGCAAAGTGCCTGCAGTTCATCCGTGCTGCCCACACGTCAGTGGTTTGTCCTTTTTATACCGGTGGACTGTTCCATCAGGTGGATTATTTTAACGTCTGGATTTGCTCTCTGAACACTCTGAAACAAAACAAAGTATTTTCACACTGGTGTGTTTGGATGTTTCCTGCGACTAGAAATCCAAGCCCAGACTGTTTCCTGCAGTTTCAGTGCCATAAATTGAGAGGAAACCTCTCTAACATTTCGATTGTAGGCCAGTAGCAAAGGGGAGAGGATAGTTTTCCAGTGTAACTGTTAGGTTCAACACTCAGCTCACAACCTTCATCTTTCAAGGAGCGAAAGCTATTTTTCAGTGAAAAAAATCATTGCATATCTTTTAAAAAAGATATGATTGCTTATGCAACATGCTGTGGTATTATCAGGTAACCATTATCATATTTATATTATTTATTTATTTATCTATTTATTTATTTTGAGACATTGTCTCACTCTGTCCCCCTGGGTAGAATGCCATGGCGTCATCATACCTCACAGCAACCTCAAACTCCTTACTTGTTTTCTGTTTTGAGTAGAGACGGGGGTTTCACTCTTGCTTAAGCTGGTCTCAAACACCTGAGCTCAAGCTATCCACCCACCTTGGCCTCCCAGAGTGAGCTGCCACACCCAGCCTTAATTTTATAAGAAGATTGATGTAAAACAAAATGACCTATTGCAAATACAACCATCTTTGGCACTCACTTTTTACCGTTACCTTAATTCTTGCTTTCAAAGTCCTGGACTGCAGCCCCTAAAGCTGGGGGAAATGTGATACTCTATGAACGTGCTCTGTGCTTCTATTTTAGAGAGGATGTTCTCTGGTTCAAATATCTTTGTATACATACTGCTTTGGAAATACTTTCTCAGCTTCCGAGGCATTCTCCAAACACTTCCTGACATAGCCAACATTCCAGGATATTTGCAGAAGAGCAGTGGCTCCTCTCCCCACAACCCATTTCCGGCTGCACAGCTGAGAGGCCCAAAGAGGAAAGAGCATGTAGTGGCTTAGGGAATTTAGTTCGGTGGGCCCTGGAGTTCTTTATATTTAATGGTGTGATTAAATAATATTTCTGACAGCACAGGAAATTAGACACATGTCTATTAAGTGCTTCTTCTGAAAAGGGCATAATGCCAGGGTATAAAGCAATGATTTATGTTTCATTCATTAAAAAGAAATCTCAGCACAATCTATGCACTGGGTGCTGTAGGAGATGAAAAGTTAGGTAATTCTCATCTTCAAGGAATTTATAATCTGCGAGAGGAGATGACTTTGGTGTTAATCCTTGGGTGATTTGTGTCTTGCTGATAAACTTTGGGAGCCTAAATGTTCTTTTGTTGGTTTGGTTTGGGTTGGTAGAAAAATGCCTTCTGCATTATTCCGGAGACAGAAATCTTTTGCTTCACCAGAATCTTACTTTCTTTCCGATCAGAAGAGAGTGAATTATCCTGACGCAATTGCTTTCTGGGGGGGATCTAAGCACCTCTGCGGCTTATGAGATCTTTCCCCTTAACCTTGTTGATATGAAACATCTGTGACCATCAGAAAGAGGATGAGGACTGTTAAAAAGAATTCTCACCTGGAGTCAGAACAACCTGGGTGCTGAGTCTAGCTCGGCTGCTAGTTAGCTGGGTGACCTACGACTTTTTGAACTGCTTTGATTTCCCTGAGACTCAGTTGTTTCATCTGCAAAAAGCAGGCACGTGTGTCAATACATTCTTAGGTTCTCTTCAGCAAAAAAAAATTTCATGAAGCCTTTTTCACTGAGGACGCAAATCCCTGGCAAGAGTCCATTGCTTAATAGTAAGCCTGCACAGACTTTCTGACTTTTCCATTCTTCACGTTAGACATCTTTTCTTCCCTTGGGTTTGTAATGGAGCAAATTCAGGAACAAGAAGAATTAAACACTGGTTGTTTATTTTCCATATTTCTTCAACACATGTATATGTCCTTCTTTACCATGAAAATAAGAAATCAAGTCACTAAGGGAGGCAAACTCGAGGTGGGACACTCAGGTTCTAATGCCACATCTCTCATCCTCTTCTAACTTCCAATTCCAAGGTTATAAACAGGAGCAATGGTGACGGAGGTCACACCATGTCCGTGTCCCAGTGTCTTGCTGCTCTTTAATGGAAGAAGGATAAAATCCCTGTCTGCACTATGTACAAAGGGGTTTTTGTTCATCTTTTATATTTTAATGATTAATTTCTTACAGGCATTTGCAAAATCTGCAATAAGCTCTTCATGAAGAACAAAGGACGACAAGACACGGAAAACAAAAAATTAAAAGCAAAGATTGAATGTTTTTCCTGCATTCTACATACGCAATGCCAAGCAATTGGACATAAGGAACCCTAGCACGTTTTTATAAAATGTAGTTAAAATTCAAATATCAGGTTTTGACAAGGTCTATAAATCTTCAGTTTGATTTCGTTTTTCTTTTTTTGAGAAACAACTCTGTAGCCCAGGCTAGAGTGTGTAGTGGCATCATCAGAGCTCACAGAAAGATCAAACTCCTGGGATCAAGTGATTCTTCTGCCTTAGCCTCCCAAGTAATTGGGACTGTGGTACATACCACCACATTAGGCTAATTTTTCTATTTTCTGTGGAGATGGGGTCTGGCTATGGCACAGGCTGGTCTTGAACTCCTGACCTCAAGCAATCCTCCTACCTCAGTCTCCCAGAATGCTAGGGTTAGGATCACATGAGTGACTCAACCCAGCCTCCCTCTATCTTGTTGCTCCAGCAGGTTGCCTCCTCAAGCCCCTTGGAGCAGTGAATTCCTTGGTAGCCCATCTGAATATGGCTCTAGGACAAAATCTTTTCTTTTTTTTTCTTTTTTTTTTTTTTTGAGACAGAGCCTCAAGCCATCATCCTGGGTAGAGTGCTGTAGCATCACAGCTCACAGCAACCTCCAACTCCTGGGCTCAAGTAATTCTCTTGCCTCAGCCTCCCAAGTAGCTGGGACTATAGGCACCCGCCACAATGCCCAGTTGTTTTTTGGTTGCAGCTGTCATTGTTGTTTAGCGGGCCCAGGCTGGATTCGAACCTACCAGCTCAGGTGTATGTGGCTGGCGCCTTAGCTGCTTGAGCCACAGGCACCAAGACTCTAGGACAAAATCTTGCCCACCATCTTCCTGACCGTGCCTGGTAGGAGGCTCTTCCTTGTTCCTCATCTCCCAAAACCACATCATAAACAAGCAGTAGAGTTGGGGGCTGAATAGGTTTGGGGGCCTGGGAGTTACTTTAGGGGTTGTTGAGTCACCTGTATTTGCAGGCCACTTTATGATTTCCTTGACAATTAATACGCTTACAAGGTTAGTAGGCTTCTGACATGCTTATCTCTTATCTGTTCTACTTTAGGGTTGCCAGATTCAGCAAATTAAAAAACAAAAAATACACAATGTCCCGTTAAACCTGAATTTCAGATGAACAACAAATAATACTTTAGGCTTGCTGCCTGTAGCTCAGTGGTTAGGGCACTGGCCACATGCTCCAGGGCTGGTGGATTTGAACCCAGCCTGGGCCTGCCAAACAAACAAACAAAAAAATAGCTGGGTGTTGTGGTGGGCACCTGTAGTCCCAGCTATTCTGGAGGCTGAGGCAAGAGACTTGCTTGAGCCCAAGAGTTTGAGGTTGCTGTGAGCTGTGACGCCACGGCATTCTACCAAGCATGACATAGTGACACTCTGTCTCAAAAAAAAGAAAAAAAAACTTTAGTACAAGAATATTTGGGGCAGACACCAAACAAAGTATTCATTGCATACCTTAAACTCTAATATAAATGGGTATTTTATGTTTTGTTTGGTAATCCTATTCTATTTCAAGATCCATTTTCAAGTAACAAGAGCCTAAATCCTTACTTTGATATATATGTATTTTTTAATCTGAAGACTTTGGTCTTTTAGTTACTGGTCACTATGTTAGACTCATCCCCTTGTCTTAAATTTAATGATCATTACTGTGAGGCCATATGAGATGATGGGATTAATTAGAAAGACAACACTCTTAGTCCAGTGTTTGCCTCTGGACTGACTTTCACCTAAATCCCTTCATGAAACTTTGAGGCCTCAGTAAAACCTTGGGCCCAGACAGCCTTTATTTGGGGTATGGGTGAAGTTGGGTTTTTCAATCCAGGAAGGTTCCAAATTACCAGTTCATCAGTCAATTTAGCTTATAGCCAGTAGGCAGAGTTGGTTCCCTTGTGGGAATAATATTTTCTACGCTGTTTGCCGACTACCTGGCTCCCCAAGTTCACCTCTCTTTTGGACTTTGCAGGAAGTGGCAGAAAGAAGCTAACTATGCTCAAAATTCTGAATTTTCCAACCATTCTTTTCCCTAATACTCAGCCTTGGTCAGCACGTAGTATGTCTTCTAAAATAATCCCGGTAACATGCCACCAGCTGTCGCATTGCCGTGGACTAATGTCACTATTTTTCCTATCTGTAATATATGAGTCCCTGCCACCTAGTTGTTAAGTCAGTGACTTAGATTTTGTCACATACATTTCCCGACTTCCAGATACTGAGTTCAGTATTAGTTAAGCTCCAGGTCCAGGGTCAGTAATCACAAAACAACAGTCAGTGAACCAAGTTTGAGTGTGTAAGTTTTCAGCTGCCACTGTAACAAATTGCCACAATCCTAGTGGCTTAAAACAACACAAATTATCTTTCAGTTCTAGAAGTGGAGAGTCTAACATGAGACTTACAGAACTAAAATCAAGGTGTTGGCAAAGCTGGGCTCTTCCAGGAGGCCTAGAGGAGAATCCGTCCCCTTGCTTTTTACAAAGGTACCTGTGTTCCTTGGCATGCAGGCCTTCTTTCTGTTTTTTAGGGCTACCGCTTCAACCTTAGCTGCTTCTGTGCTCACACATCCTGTCTCTGTCTCTGACATTCCTGTCTTCCTCTTATGAAGACACTTGTGATTACTTTCTGTCCACTGGGATGACCTGGGATAGTCTCCCCTTCTCAAGAGCCTCACTCACATCTGCAGAATCCCTTTTCCCATGTCATTGTCACAGTCCCCCGGGACTCGGATGTGGGCATCCTTCGGAGGGGAGATTTGGTAGAATCTGTGTGTCACAGCAAGATAGCAGTTTATTTTCCTTTTAAATGAATGTAGGTAGTGAGGGCCTGTAGGGAAGGTGCCCGGTCAGAAAGTAGCACTCAAGTTCCTTCTACCTCAACCCTCTACTGTCCTCTACCTCATGGGCCCAGGGACTAGTTAGGCTCACGTATAAGTCAACCAACCCATCCAAATTCTAACCAGCAGGGAAGAAGAAGGAGAAAAAGAACTTGCACCCTCTCTTGAAAAGTACTTCCCAGGCCAGGCGTGGCTGGGGTTCACACCTGTAATCCCATCATTGTGGATGCTGAGGTGGGAGGATTGCTTGAGGCCAAGAGTTCAAGACCACCCTGGGCCACATAGTGAGACCCTCTCTGTACGTGAAATGTTTAAAAAAATTAACTGAGTATGGTGGTGCACACCTTTAGTCCCAGCTATGTAGGAGACAAGAGATGGGAGGATGGCTTGAGCCCAGGAGTTCAAGGTTACAGTGAGCTATGATGGTGCCACTGCACTCCAGCCTGGGCTACAGAGCAAAATCCTGTCTTCAAAAAACAGAAAAATTTCCAGGAATTACACAGTAGGCTTCCATTAACATCCCTCATGGCCACATCTGCAGGGGTGCCTGAGAAATGTAGGGCTTATTCTGGGCAGTCACAGGTCCAGCTAAAAACACTGGAGTTTCTACCATTACGGAAGAGAAACATCAAACAGTCTGTTCAGAGCCCCTGACTTGAATCCCTAAAATTGTATGTACATTTCAGGTGAAGATTTACAGGCAAGCAAACTATGAAATTCCAGAAAGTAGACAGCTTTACCTAACTGCTGCGAGTCTAGTACAGATCTTTTTTTTTTTTTTTCTTTTGAGATGGAGCCTCAAGCTATCCCCCTGGGTAGAGTGCCATGGCATCACAGCTCATAGCAACCTCCAACTCCTGGGCTCAAGCAAGTCTCCTGCCTCCGCCTCCCAAGCAGCTGGGACCACAGGTGCCCGCCACAACGCCCGGCCATTTATTTCTTGGTTGCAGCCATCATTGTTGTTTGGCAGGCCCGGGCTGGGGATTCGAACCCGTGGCTGGCACCCTAGCCGATTGAGCCACAGGCCCCGAGCCTCTAGTACAGATCTTCAATATGATTAAACAAGCATGGTTTGGTGCCTGTAGCACAGTGGTCACTGGGCCAGCCATATACACGGAAGCTGTCAGTTTGGAAACCAGCCTGGGCCTGCTAAACAACAATGACAACTGCAACAAAAAAATAGCTGGGCGTTGTGCCAGAGGCCTGTAGTCCCAGCTACTCGGGAGGCTAAGGCAAGAGAATCGCTTAACCCCAAGAGTTGGAGGTTGCTATGAGCTATGACGCCATGGCACTCTACTGAGGGTAACAACTTAAGACTCAGTCTCATAATAATAATAAAACAAACAAGCATCCTTTGTGTAGCACCCAGAACAACGTTCCAATGTTGCTCTTTTAAGAGAGAGGGAGAGAGAGAGGGATGGGAGGAGGGTTTGACTTCACATAAATACTCGCCAGGGATTTGACGGTGCCAGTCTATTGATGCTCAGTGAGTAGATAACTTGAGGTTTCACTGAATGGGGGTGTGATGGCTACGGAGTATTCCAGAGCAGAAATGAGGCTCCATGGTACAGAAAAGCAGAAGCGGGACTCTTTGCTGCCTGGCCCATAAGTCTCACAAAAGCCAGGGGCATGTATCTGATGGGAATGGGGGTTTGGGCGGGACGTCTGACTTGGACTCTCATCTACACGTAGAAACCCTCCCATCCCCTCAGCTCACGTCCTTTCAGCACCTGAGTCACACTGGGGCTAGCGCCCTGGCTGTTGTCCATCGCCCCCCATTTTCCAACCTACATCGTTACCGCGGTGCACTCAGGTCAGTTGCTGAGATGAACACAGACCCTTCCTAACCGAGGCTCGGGCGCCGTTGCCCTCACCTTGGTTCTGCACCCCACGCAGAAGGATCTTCCCAAGCACACAGCTGGTCACTCATGGTATGGGTTGGATGTGTCCCCCCAAAAGACATGTTGGAATCCCCATCCCCGGCACCTCAAAATGAGACGTTATTGGGAGACGGGTCTTCGGTGATGCAATCAAGTTAAAAGGACATTAGGGTGGGTCCTCACCTAGTAGGACCAGTGTTCTCATAAGAATGGGAAATTTGGGCACAGAAATAGACACACGTGGGAAAGAGGCTGTGAAGAGACGCAAGGTGGGAACAGCCCTCAGGTGGAACAAGCCTTCAAACGCCTTGGTGCGGGACTTGCGGCCTCTAGAGTTGTGAGAAGATAAACGTACGTTGTTTAAACCACTAGCTCGTGGTGCTTTGTTATGGCAGCTCCAGCAAAACCACAGACCCCACCTGCGGCTTAAACCATTCCATGGTTTCCCATGTCCTGGGAAAACAACCAAACCCTTCCTTGGCTGACTCAGGAAGCTCTCTGAGACCTAACTCTGGCCCCTTGCCTCCCTTCCTGCCACCTTCGCTCCTGCTTGCAAGGTCCCAGAATCCCACTCCTCTCCTGGAAGCTCTCCAGACAGAATACTAAGTCTGCCCTTGTCAATAATGGGAGATATTTTAAAACTTTAATAGTCAAAGCTTTACATTTAGTGGTAAATATTTTTGAAATTAGGCATATTTGTGCGAAGAGTAAAAAAGGGCAAAAGGAAGCCATAGTCCTAATCACCCCAACACAGACTCTGGGAACACTTCTGGACCATTTCTTTTTATACTAGGCTTCTTGGGTGCTCTCTCTATAAGCACTTACATTGCAGGTGGGTTTGTTGCCTGTTTTTCACGTCTGCAATCATATTATAGATATAATTCTGTATGTTTTTAACTTCTCATTTTAGCACAACCATTTTCTATGTTAGAATATGGTCTTTATAACTATATTATTTAGTTTTTGAAATCAACTTGTAGGGGCATAATGTAGAAAAAGTAAAACACATCTACACCCACTTTATATATACAGGTTGAATTTTAACAAATGATACACCTGTGTAACCACCTCCAGAATCAAAATATAGATTATTTCCATCATAATCCTTAGTAGTCCATCCCCCAATCACCTCTCAGGCATCCACTGATCATTCTTTAATGTAAATATATATGTGTGTATGTGTGTGTATATACATATACATATATATTTGTGTATACATATAAGGTGTCCATAAAGTTTGTGTGCAATTTAAAATAGTATGCATTTAAAATTGCACATTACTTTATGGACACCCTGTGTATGTGTGTACGAATATTAAGAGACAGATTCTCACTCTCTTGTCCAGGCTGGAGTGCAATGGTGTGGTCATAGTTTGCTATAGCCTCAAACTCCTAGGCTCAAGCAATCCTTGCACACCACAGATTCCTGAGTAGCTAGGACCACAGGCTGATCTTGACCTCCTGGCCTCAGTTGATCCTTCCACTACAGTCTCCCAGAGTTTTGAAATTACTGATATGACTCACTGTGCCCAGCCCCCTATGTCACTATTGCTTTGTTTTGCCCACTTGGAACTTAATATACATGGAGTATTAAGTATGTGGTCTTTTATGGTCAATTTCTTCTGCTTGGCATTTTTTGAGACTCATCTATGTTGCTGTGCACATCAGCAGTTTTTGTTTCTTGCTGTAGTGTTCTATCGAGTGATACGCTACAGTCTGTCCATTCACCACCTGATGAACATTGGGCTTTTCCAGGTCTTGTCGATTATGAATAACACTATTAAGAACATTCAAGTGTACGTCGGTGCCTGTGGCTCAAAGGAGTAGGGTGGTGGGTTCAAACCCAGCCCCAGCCAAAAAAAACTGCAAACAAACAAACAAATAAAAAAGAACATTCAAGTGTACATCTTTGTGTGGATATGAGCTTTCATTTTCTTGGATAAATATCGAGAGGTAAACATGCTGAGCCATATGGTAAGTGTAAGTTTACCTTTCTAAGAAACTGCCAAACTGGTTTCCAAAATGGTTGCTCCCCTTTGCATTCCTACCAACAGCATACGAGAGTCCTAGTAGCTCCACATCCTCACGCACATTGGGTATCATCAAACTCTCAAACTGTAGCCTTTCTAGTGGGTAAGTATGTAGCATATGTCAGTGTAATTTTTTTTTTACAAGTTTTTTTTTTTTTTTAGAGACAGAGTTTCACTTTGTCACCCTTGGTAGAGTAATGTGGCGTCACAGCTCACGGTAACCTCTAGCTCTTGAGCTTAGGAGATCCTCTTGCCTCAGCCTCTCAAGTACCTGGGATTACAGACACCTGCCACAATGCCCGGATATTTTTTTGTTGCAGTTTGACCCAGGGCTGGATTTGAACCTGCACCCTCAGTGCATGGGGCCAGCACCCTACTCGCTGAACCACAGGCGCCGCCCATCTCCACGTAATTTTAATTTCCATTTCCCTGATGGCTCCTGATATGCTCACCTTTGCTTAGTGGCAATTCATATTTTCCTTTTGTGAAGTGTTTATTCAAATCTTTTGAACATTTATTAGCTTGTTTGTCTTATTATTGATTTGTAAAAGATTTCCAAATACAAAATCCTTGGTTAGATATGTACTGCTAATATTTCCAAGTTTGTTGCTTGCCTTTTCTTTTTTGTTCAAGTACAAGAAATGTACTTTTTAAAAATTTTTCACAGTATTACAGGGGTACACACATTTTGGTTACACAAGTTACTTTTGTACATACTTTTGTATATTTTAAGTCGAAGCTGTGTCCCCTACACCCAGAATACATGCATTGCACTAGGTGTAAATTGACCCTACCCCACCTCCCCTTCACGCCTACTTAATTTCCTTTGAGTTTTACTTCCATATATGTACCTAAGCATTGATCAGCTGGTTCCAATTTCCTATTGAGTACATGTGGTGTTTGTTTCTCCACTCTTGTGATATTTCACTTAGAAGAATGGTCTCTAATTCCATCTATGTTGTTATAAAAGATATAGATCACCATATTTTTTTATGTCTGAATAGTATCCCATGGTACACATCTACCACAATTTATTAATCCATTCATGTATTGACAGGGTTGTTTCCACATCTTTGCAATTTGAACTGTGCTGCTGTAACATTTGAGCACAAGTGTCTTTTTTATAAAAAGTCTTTTTTTTCCTTTGGATAAATACCTAGTAGGGGGATTGCTGGATCAAAAGATAGGTCTACTCTTAGTTCTTTAAGGCGTCTCCTGCAGAAGTGTAATCTATCAATTTTTTGCTTTAATAATTCATGATTTTACATCTCATTTAAGAATTTTTTGTCTTCCCCAATGTTAGGAAGATTGTCTCGTATGTATTTTTTAAGAAACATTATAGTATTAGCTTTTAGGTCTCTATCGTTTGAAGTTTATTTTTGTACATGGTGCAAGGTAACAGGTGAGGTTCATTTTCTCCATGTGGGTATCTAGTTGTTCCCGCACCATTCGTGGAGAAGGCTTCCTTCTCCCCATGAAATTGCCTTGGTACCTTTCTTGAAATTCATATATGATTGTTGTTGATCATATATGTATGAATTTATTTCTGGACTCTAACCTGTTCCATTGAATTATTTGTCTACCTTTATGCATGGATCATTGTAGCACACTAGGTCTTAAAGTCAGGAAGTATAAATTCTCCATCTTTGCTCTTCTTTTTCAAAATTTTTGGAGCCAGGAGTGATGGCTCCTGGCACTTTGGGAGGCCAATGTGGGTGGATTGCTTGAGGCCAGGAGTTTTAGATCAGGCTGAGCAAGAGCAAGACACCCCCCCTACAAAATAGAGAAAAATTGTCTGGGAGTGGTCATGTGTACCTATAATCCAAACTAGTTGGGAGGTTGGCAGAAGGATTACTTGAGCCCAGGAGTTTGAGGTTGCAGTGAGCTGTAATGATGCCACTGTACTCTAGCCCAGGCCATAGAGCAAGTCTCTGCCTCAAAAAAAATTCAATAAAAATTATGTTAGTTATTCTAGGCCCCCACTTTGCATTATCATATAATTTTTTACATTAATTTGTTAAATTTTTTTTAATTGAAAAACACTGCTAGAACTATTGAATGGAATTGTCTCGAGTGGGAGAATGGGTTTCTTAAGTCTTGTACTTCATTAACACAGAATGGGTCTCCATTTGTTAGGCCTTCTTTCATTTTTTTCAGCACGACCACGTGTTTAGTGACTGCTTAATATTTCACTGATTTGAAAGTGTGATTTATGAAACTATGTCCATTGTTTCCACTTTCTCATTATATATATATTTAAATATATATATATATATATATATATATATATATATATTTTTTTTTTTTTTGCAGTGTTTGGCCGGAGCTGGGTTTGAACCCACCACCTCCAGCATATGGGGCTGGCGCCCTACTCCTTTGAGCCACAGGCACTGCCCCACTTTCTCATTATTAATAATCTGCTATGAATACTGTGGTATTTAAAGATATTTTTTCTCCAAAATTTAGGATTTTTTTTTGCACAGATTCATATCAGCCAAATTACTGCACCAAAGAATATAAACATTTCAAAGACTTTGGTAGACATGGCCAGCTTTCTTTCTACCTGTGTTATACCATTCACATTGGTGTCATCACTGAATGAAAATGCCTAGCTCACCACAAATTTGCTACTATTAGATACTTTTTGCTTATTTAATCTATGAAAATGGAAGATTATTACTCAAACTTTTTTTTTTTTTTTTTTTTGGCCGGGGCTAGGTTCGAACCTGCCACCTCTGGTATATGGGGCCAGTGCCCTACTCCTTTGAGCCACAGGCACCACCCAAACTTATTTCTTTTTTATTGAAGTTAAAAATTTCCCCATATGTCTGATAACTACTTGATTTTCTCTTTTTCAAACTGTTACACATGTCCGGTGTCTTAGAATTCTTATAGATTTGAATGCCATCCCCGCTGGTTGTCAAGACCTCCAGCGGTCTTCTCTTTTCTGTAACCCCCTCCTCACTGAGTGAGGGTGGAAGCTGTGAATATGATGAAATATCGCTCCCAAGATTATGTCCATTTTATGGCATGGTCCACCTTAAAATAGAGATATTTTCTAGGTGGGCCTAGTCTAGTATCATAAGCCTTTAGTTTTCTCTGGGCAGCAGAAAGGGAAGTTAGAAATTCAAAGCGCTAGAAGGATTTGATGTGCTATTGCTGGTTATGATGATGGAGGGACTTGCATCTAGGACCAGAGAGAGGTCTGTAAAAGCCAAGAGTGGTCCCTGCTGACAGCCAGTGAGGGAGCATAACCTGTGTTCTACAGTCAAGGAACTGAATTCTGCCAGTTACCTGAATGAGCTTGAAGGTGGATGCTTCCTCAGAGCCTCCAGATAATAGCCCAGTCCAGCAGACACCTTGATTTCAACCTTGTTTGACCCTAAGCAAAGAACCCCGTTATACCCACCCAGACTTAAAAGAGACAGAATTATAACCAATGGTGTTGTTTCAAGTCTCTAAGTTTGTGGTAAGTTTTTATATACCTATAGAAAACCAATGCATCTTCTGTGACTAAGATAAGATCTTTCCTTGATATAGTTGTTGCATGTATTTCCCTTTATACTCTATCCTTTTTTATTATGGCTTTTCCCTTCCATGTAATGTTTTGAACATATTAAACTATTTCTTTCCTTTGTGATATGTTTCTATCTATCTCCGGTTAGAAAGTCTTTCCACCTCTACTCCTACCCCATTAAAGTTTTGACAATTCAGTTATATTTTCTTTTTTGTCTTTTTCTTTTCTTCTTCTTTTTTTTTTTTGAGACAGCCTCAAGCTGTCACCCTGGGTAGAGTGCTGTGGCATCATAGCTCACAGTGACCTCCAACTCCTGGGCTTAGGCAATTCTCCTGGCTCCACCTCCCAAGTAGCTGGGACTACAGGCGCCTGCCACAACGCCCAGCTATTGTTTGGTTACAGCCATCATTTTGTTTGGCGGGCCCAGGCTGGATTCGAACCCACCAGATCAGGTGTCTGTGGCTGGTGCCTTAGCCACTTGAGCCACAGGTGCCAAGTCTCAGTTATATTTTCTATCTTTGTGTGGTTTAATTTTTTAATTAAAATTGTTTTTTTGAAAATCAACTAAAATGTTTACATGGTTCCAAAGTAAAAAGAAATAACCTATGACATGAACCTTCAGAGAAGTCCAGCTTCTGTGCCTGTCCCCTCCATGCTGCTCAGTCTTTAGGTAATTGTCATACTTAGTCCTCAAAACTTAGCTAGAACAATAGCCATTTTATTATTTTTCACAATTCTGTTGGTTGACCATGACTCAGCCGAGTGGTTCTTTTGCTGGTCTCACAAACAAATCACATTGTGTTATTTATGTGCCTCCAGTTCTGTGCCAGTAGGGTGGACATTTCAAGAAGGCTTCATTCACATATTGGGTCCTGGTGGAGATGGCAGGAAGGCCAATCTCTGTGGGAACGCTAGAGGAGCTGGGCCTTTCTCTCTCTCACATCCAGCTCTTTCTCTCTCCATATTGTCCAGGGCCTCTCCCTCTCCTGTAGACCCTCAACGTAGTCCCTCTGCCAGGGTTGCTGGGCTCTTTGTATGGTGCTTAGAGCCCCCAGCATGCAAAAGAAGATCCAGAGACCTGTTTAAGGCTTAGGCTCAGAACCTCTTCCCTCTCCACTTGCTCATCTCTT
Source organism: Galagoides demidoff (assembly GCA_963574575.1). Lineage (NCBI taxonomy): Eukaryota > Metazoa > Chordata > Mammalia > Primates > Galagidae > Galagoides > Galagoides demidoff. Next base: position 997 of record CAUYQV010191161.1, on the reverse strand, counting down.
GTTGGGACTTACTGCAGCTTTACTTACTGAGTTATTATTACAAATAAACTTGATAATCAACCTACTTGGCTCTAGAACTGAAGAAAAGATGGCATATTTCTATTAGTATTGTTGAAAATCTATACATGAAGTAGAGAAGAATTAATACATTTTGGGGATGTTACACCTTCTTATCCAAGAGCATGGTATGCTTTTCCTTCTGTTCAAATCTATTGTTATGTCTTAGGTAAGGCTTTAATAGTTCTTGTCATATGGGGTTTTCACATTTCCCATTAAGTTTCTCCCTTAACTTGTTTTATTATTTCCTGAACTCTTTAATCCAACTAGGTCTATTCTCCTCTCTGTCTCTCTCTCTCTGATTTATGGTGTGACAGCAAAATCTAAATGAATTTTTCTGCTAAATATCAAGCTATTTAGTCTAATTAATCATTTACTGAGTAATCTTCTGTCTTCTATAGATTTGTGATACCTTTTTAATCATGTATTAAAATCTTCTATACAACATAAAATATACACAATAAAAAAATAAAATCTTGTATAATAATATGTCAGGATCTGCTCTGAGCTACTACTGTCCTATCAAGTTGCTCCTATGCCAGAATGATGCTGTTTTAATTCTTACAGCTTTACTATATTTTGTGCCTCATAAGAATCTTTCCCCTTGGCTTGGCACCTGTGGCTCAATCAGCTAAGGTGCCAGCCACGTACACCTAAGGTGGCGGGTTCAAATCCCCAGCCCGGGCCCGCCAAACAACAATGATGGCTGCAACCAAAAAATGGCCGGGTGCTGTGGCGGGCGCCTGTGGTCCCAGCTACTTGGGAGGCGGAAGCAGGAGACTCGCTTGAGCCCAGGAGTTGGAGATTGCTATGAGCTGTGATGTCATGGCACTCTACCCAGGGGGATAGCTTGAGGCTCCGTCTCAAAAAAAAAAAAAAGAATCTTTCCCCTTACAATTAACTTTTTTTTATTTCCTTGCTTATTTTTAATTTCTTTGCT
>CAUYQV010191160.1:0-18815 GCA_963574575.1 Galagoides demidoff | reverse complement strand
AGGGTGCTCAGCACACCTCCTGGGTGAAGGGCTCTTCCTTCTACAACTTGAACTTTACATTTGAGTTGAGAGCAATGTAAAGTAAAAATTTGTACCCTCATTGGGTACCTGATTTGAAATAAAAATTAATAGAGCAGTGCCCATAGCTCAGTGAGTAGGGCGCTGGCCACATACACCAAGGCGGGTAGGTTTGAACCTACCCTGGGCCAGTGAAACAATAATGACAACTGCAAACAAAAAATAGCCAGGCGTTGTGGCAGATTCCTGTAGTCCCAGCTACTTGGGAAGCTGAGACAAGAGAATTGCTTACGCCCAAGAGTTTGAGGTTGCTATGAGCTGTGATGCCACAGTACTCTACCGAGGGTGACATAATAAGACTTTGCCTCAAAAAAAAAAAAAAGAAAGAAAGAAAAATTAATAAATAAAATGCATTAATTCTTTTATTTTTGAGACAGAGTTACAACTTTGAAACAAAGTTATAAGCCTAGCAGTCCTCTTTTTCGAAAATCAATCAAAATTAAAATGAAGTTTTATCAATCTCACTTCTGAAATTACAATGTTGGTCAGCAGGAATCAATTTATAACAATTCTATTGCCACATGTTTGTGAACATGAAATATGTCTTCATTTATACCAGACTCAGGTGGTATTTCAGATAGCTAGGTCATAGTTAAGGAAAGTTGTGTGAACTTTTAGCTTAGAAGAGTTTCTCTTCCTTCTGTTCCATGATCCAGCTCATCCGTACATGTCCATCATTTGCTTCACTCTGACACTGCAGTTGAGCGCAAGTTGAAATTAAGGAGAAAAAAAAAAAAGACCACCTTTTAGGGATTAGAGGAGGTAATAGAGGGGAGTATTTCTGTGCCTACACATTCAGCCAGGCATTGCACCTTCAGCATTTTCAGAACTCTATTCTCTCCATTTCCAAACTATGTCTAATTCTGCTATTTTAACCAGTGGCCACCAAAGTTATCAATTCTGATTAGCAGTTCTACAAGGTTATGTCAGATAAATAATGAAAATTATAGAGAATTTTCTCTCCATGGCAATCTAAGAAAGCAAGTGGCAGTAGGTGGTATGCCATGTGTAGACCAGGGTTTAAATATACCATCTCAATTGTAGAAATTTTCTATTATAAGTGCAGGGGTTCTTGGAACCCCCAAAGTGAGTCATACTATGGGTACGTGTTCTTGTGACAGCATGAAGGAAGTACATAATTGCCCAAGTAAAAGTGACTGAGGTTTCAACATACAACTGAATTATACTTTGAGTAGAAACATTATAACAATTCTTGGATCACTCTCTTTCCCATCACTTGCTACTCCCCAAAACTTAAGAAGCCAGTAAGAAATACCTCACTCTTTTGAATAAATATAGGAGAAACTATAAAGAGATTATTAAGAAAATGTCATTCGTCATTTTGTTTGAAAATTGTGTTTTTCTTCCTAAATAGATACCATAAAATTTTGTTTTTCTCACATTTTTAAGACATACTTCATCAAAATACTTTAAAAGTACTTCTGTATGTGTATGGAAATAGCATTTGATTTCTTAAACACATCTTTGTTTTTAGTAAGAACACTTTGAGAATACAGATACTACTACATCAGATTGCTACTTTTGCACAATTGTATTACAAGTTATGTTGTGAAGATAAAAAAGCACTTTCCCTTCTAGCTGTTTTTTTAGGTGAATGGAAATTAACAACTTGATGGCATTTTATTTGTACTAGAACTATAGTATGCATATTTATATTCATACTTTTTTTTGAGAAATCTGTCATGTTTCACATGTACATAGACTTTTGTCTCCAGAAATTCTTTTGCTAACTCAAACAGTGCTACAGGCATTAACTTTTAATTATACAGAAATGGGTTCAAACATAGTTCTGTCACTTGGCAGCTTTTGAGCAAATTTCCTAAATTCTTAAATCCTCAGCTTTCTTGTCTCTTAAGTTAGAATAATGATACTTAACTTATAAGGCTGTTGTAAGGAGTAAAGGATATTACATATAATAAGCTCTCAAATATTAGTTCCTTTTCCCTATAAAATATAAAAATATTCTTTTAAAATACTGTGTCTTAAATGTTTCTAGGCATTCTGATGGTTCTAATTTGTATCTGCTACTATTCTTTTCTAGATACAAGAATAGCTTACAAATAATGATATTCCTTTAAATGGAATAATGTTAATTTATCTAGCTCACTGCCACTGTACTGTACAGCTTGGGAAAATGTGCTGTTTTTGCAGTCTGTTCATTCAAATGGTTTATGAATTAAAAGCAGAGGCCTATCTTGTTCTAAGATCCAGTAGTTCATTATTTTAAGATAAAGTATCCATTTATTAGGCAGATTGTCTACAACGTCTGCAAGAGTAAACAGATCCACTCATAAGAATAAGTGTTACCTTCAAATTTGTACAGAAGTGTGCTGAAAAACATGTATACTATAGCTGTGATAATGAGCAGTACAGTAGAGAGAGGTGATTTATGATACCTGTTTCTGACAGCTATAGTGCAGAGATTCCCAGGGTATCTGATCACAGCATTAGCATGCTGACAGCTCAGCATTTAGAACATTATGGTAATTTATCCTGCCTATGCTGTCACCTGCACTGTCAGAGTTTCTTTTTAATGATGGTATAACTATTTTGTTTGTTTGTACTGCATTCTTTTCATTTGGCTAATGCTTTCTCATTAGATTGAACCTAGTAAATGAGGGTAATTAAGTGCTTCCTATAGCTCAGATGCAATGATTAAGTTGCAGAGCTGCTACTGATTATGTTTTGTCATTTATCTCTATTAATCTGAGAATAATCCAGATGATAAACACATGTAATTTTTTGCTAATGTTCAATAGATGAAATTTTATAATTTCTCAATAGAGCCAAGCAGTAAATATATTCAAATATAAATAGTAAATTCTTACACATGAACCTGTTTTAAGTGAACATGCAAGTTACAAATAAAGTTATTAAAAAGGGAAAGGTACTGTTAATTGCCCTACTAAATTTGCTCTTTTCTGAAATGTCCTTCTTTTCTTCTCTACTCCACCCTGAAGGAAGGACAAGCCGCCTAGTAGTGTAAATCCTTGTTATGAAACAGATTGCTTCTCTGACTCTTCTTTTCTTTGAGTCATCTTCAGAGATAAGACTAAAATTTGTTTTAATATGGCAGAGTATATTTGAAGTTCTTTTGATCACCCTGTGCTGACTGCTTTTCAGCTTTTCGTATGTACGCCAGTTTTCTAAACTATAATAATGTAGAATGATTCCAGAAAAAAACATCTTTCTACTAAATTGTTAAATAACTGATGAGATTATTTGGAATTTTTTATCTTTTAATAAATTAGTAAGCTAAAATGTGGAAATAATAATGTGGAGTTACATATATTTTTTGAAAAGTAATACAGAGTTAAAAATTTTTTGTTAAACAAAATGACAAAACACAATCTGACATTATTTTCTGTAAGGAGATATATAGTTCCCAGATCTCTGATGTGAATATATTAATTAAGAGTTGGCATGCATTTTTTTAAGTTTCCACAAATAACACCAAGCCAATTAATACATTTTGTTTGCAGTTATTAACAGTATATACCAAGTTAATGCATTTTAAGTAATTGATTTAAAGATAGGTTTCTAATTATTTGCAGTTTATTTACAAAATTGTAATTCCAATGCATTTTCAGATATGCTAGGAAAAAACAGAGGACTGTTCTCAGGAAATTATGTTTTTGTGACACTATTTTCCTAAATATATAGAAACATTATAGAACTGCTCGATCTTTGCATACAGTCTACCCAGAATTTTCAGTTCATATACAAATAGTAGGAAAATTGACAGAAACATAGTTATGACATTGAATTCCTTCTGTTTAAGTATATGACCAACCAGGAGTCTGGTGAGTGTGATCATCAAACATTGGAATAAGATAATTAGCAGTTCTTATTTTGAAAAAGTGCATTGTTGTACTTCAGCTTTTAAGTTATTCCTATTCATTGTAGTGCATTAGGAACTGCTTTTACATTTCACTTAAGGAAAAGATCTTTTAAGTAACTATATATGTCCTGCTTTTATTTGCACATTTGGAGATCATTTGCTTATTTTTGTCCCAAAAGCTTAAAACAAACCTACCTCAACCAGTTAATGTTAATGAAATATTATTTTGTGAAAATGAAGACTTACTACATAAATCCTAAATGGAATTTGATATTTTTAATGATCATTCATGTACTCTTTGATTCCTTACTAAAAGAATATATTATCTTTAAAAAGTGAGTTTAGACTAAACGGTGAGCTTTTCCTTCCTTTTAAGTTTAGAAATGTCTTCCACGGAGACTACCTGGAAATTGAAACTATCATAAATGTTGGAGGATTATTAAGTTCTGTAGAAGTCTGTTCAGATTGTTTTCTAACAATTTACTATTTAGCCTAACAGAGATTGTCATCTTTCTTAGAGATCACATTTTCAATCTAGATTGAAGAAATTTCAAACAGTCAAATTATGTAGGAGGTAATAATTTGTTAATAGAAGAATCTGTGTTTTTGAAATTATGGAAAATGTCTCTGAAAATATTTTCAGTTAAGTAAAGGATCAAAATCAGACATGTCTAAGCTAAGTTCTACCTTAGGCGTGGTTCCCTAATAGTTACCTCATCAGGTAAATCTCTTTCTTTTGCACACCGAAACATTAGAATGAGTACTAGTGAGTGTTAGGCCAATGTAAGTCTCTCTGAATGTTACATTATAAAATGAGAAGTCCAAAAAAGGGGTAAATGTAGAAAATTACAACAGATTTTCTATCATGGTGTACTGATTTTTTAAAAAGCAAGAATTGGATAACACTTTAGTATGGAGTGTTTACTGGTCTAGAAGATATTTCTTTCTGAAAGATAGGAACAATGGCTTTAGATAAAGTGAAGCATTTTACATGTATCATTTTATACCTGAGCCTATAAGAATATTTCAGTATTGAATGTCTGTTTACTGTTTCTGTGTTCCTAAATAGTTGATTTCTAAATGCCCTTATTTAAGATAGTGGTTTTAAAAATTGTATTTCTTAATAACCCTCTACTTTCACCCCTTGTCCCCACAACAAAGAAACAAAAATCTGTTGAGTTTTTTGTGTTGAAATCACAAGTAACAAGTATTCCTTTGTCCTTGGTTAAAAAAAAAATTATAAAAATAGAGTAAAGAGAAAATTCTTTTTTTCTCCTTGTTGGTCAGTTCTATAGAAGTAATTTAAAATACCGTATATTGAATTCTTTGATCATTTCTCCTGGGTGGATTGGGAAAGAAGTCAAAGCTGAGGCAATTGCTTCTGGGCTCTCTTTCTGTGTGTCTGGTAAATGAAACACAAGGAACCTCACCAAACTACATGACTAATGGCAACCTCCAGTGCCGCCTGCAATCAAAGATTAATTTGCTTTATCAAGTTTAAAGAATACCGGGTGATAAATCATGTCAAAAAGAAATAATCAGTCAAAAGCTGATGGTCTTTTCTACATGTGAGGACAGGTGCTATGAAGCATGCACTTGCTGTATATAGTTAATTTGGGTTTTATGCATTTATGTTCATCTTAATTTCTATTTACTTGATACTTGAATTAAGTAATTTCTCTCATTAAGAACGACTAGCATCTCAACAGAAAGCCCACAGTATTATAGATCCAAAGTAAGAATTTTCCCCTTTAATTTGTATAAGTGTATTCCCAGATGACTATTATTAATACATGTTTATTTTTTTCAAACATGAGTTAGTGCTAGATGGGAAGTGAAATTATTTTCTCTTTGTCAAGATGCCCAAGAATATTAACTGGATGTTCATGTGTGTGACAGATACGTATGTGATATATCTACATATTTATATAAAATTTTCATTTACTCAAATCTTCTCACCTTCTTGTCCTTAGGAGAAGTCTTAACTGAAGTCTCTAATTTTGTCTCCCATGTTCATAATGCAAGCTTCATTTTAAGAAGGTTGTATTCTAAAGAGGTGATCTTTCTAAGACTTTCAGCAGCAATCACATTTTGAACAGTATCCAAAACCAATCTTGTATTTTTTCAGAAGCTGTGCTGTCAAGACCCTTTTTAAAGCAAACTCAGAGTATCATTTTAGCAGTTTCCTATTTCTAGTTATAGTCATTTAGCTGGAGCCTCCTTAAATACTTTTATATATGTAGATATTTATACTATTATAGCTTAAGTCTTTTCTAGCTCACTTTCCCTTCTGTGGCTAATTAGAAATTATTAATTTCATATATAATATACATAATTAAAAAAAATTCATCATAAAACTTGGGGTCATGAAGTTACATAGTTTGAGGAGTTGGAGGAAATCTTATCCTAGAGTGACTCTTCATTTTCTTTCTCATCATAGTTTCTCCCAGTTTTTCTGTCTATATCTTTACCCCTTTTCACTCCAGTAAATCATTGGCAGTGTAGGAGACCTTGTGGCTGACTTTCATTTTCCTTTTTTATTTTTTGCTTCTGATTCCTGGAAATTATTTTAAAATACTTATAAAGTTCCATTTTTGACATCAGTAGCATGCTGAAGTGGATATCTTTATCAGATTGTCTGGATTTAAGACTTCTTTTTAAACTGGAAAGGATTTAATTTGCCTATACTTACATATTTTTTTCACATGCAAATATTTATTGTGTTCCATTTTATTTCTAAATTGAGGTGATGGGACAGGTTGATGAGATCCTTTCCACTGTGAAAGAGATTTGTAACCTGAGCCACACCCATCTTAATAGTAATTGAGTCACCACTATTCATTAATAGTTTGTATAATAGCATTCTATCCTAGTTAATTGCCTTAGTATAGGCTACATAGTAGAGTAAAAATAGGTTTAGATTTGAAGGCTTAACACCTCCGTCTAAGATCTAAGACCAACATTATTATAAAACCTGATAAGTATTTGCTTCAGGGATACTGTTGAAAATATTGTCACACTCTTAGTCATCTTTGTATGAAGCCAGATAAGAGAAATTTCCTTAACTTAGCACTATGTCTGCTTCTTTTTGCTTAAGAAATACAAATATAGATAAACTATAAAATAATCTTTTCCTTTTCACTTTCTCCATGCTTTCGGACAAGATTAGATCTTATACATAAATTATACCAAACTTAAAAAAAATTCCTGAGTATTTTGAGGCATCTGCTCTGTTCCTGAGGTCCTTTTTAGCCTATCCTTACCTTACTATGGAGAGATCCATGTGTCATGAAGACACAAAAGCTATTGCTAGTCCAGAATATTCTGTGCTTCTTTGTCTTCTCCCTGCCTTCTGTTCCAATCTAGTTCCATGCAGATCGAATGAATAAAAAACAGAAACTGTTTTTTGCTACTTGATCATATTAGGACAGCTCCGAAGGCATCCTCTTTTGGGGGAGAGGAATGGAGGACACAACGTATGGTACACCTCTTGGGGGAGAGCCACAAGTATAAGAGGGACTTTATCTAACAGATACAATCAGTATAATCTAATTCTTTGTACTCTCAGTGAATCCCAAACAATAATTAAAAAAAAAAAAAGTATTTCTTTCCCCAACTAGGACGCTAACTAAAATGAATGTGTCAGAGAAACGACATATTCATTATAATATGGTCTCCTAAATGAAGGCTAAGACAAGATTTCTTTCCCAATAAGAATAAAGTATTATATATTCAGATACAGGAACTCAGTTAAGTTAGCATTTAAAGTTAATTTATCAAAGGATGAAGCAAAAAACTACGAAGACATATACTGTGATCAAGCAAAAGGTCTAACCTGGAGAATTGGGTAAGTTAATTTAGAGAAGACTAAAATCACAATGATTATTTGGAAGGAGTATCTATTCTGACTTCTGCTATTGCCAGCATTGAGTAGATTATTTTATGGTTGTATGCTTATTCAAGAGTTCATTTTTTAATTTTGAGACAGAGTCTCAAGCTGTCATCCTGGTAGAGTGCCGTAGCATCACAGCTCAGAGCATTCTCAAACTCTTGGGCTTAAGCAATCTCTTGCCTTAGCCTCCCAAGGGGCTGGGACTACAGGTGCCCGCCACAAGGCCTGGCTGTTTGGGGGGGCAGTGGGGGGTTGTAGTTGTCATTTTTTTTTGGCAGGCCCCGGTTGAATTCACACCCGCCAGCTCCAGTGTATGTGGCTGGCACCCTAACTGCTAAGCTATAGGCACCCAGCCAAGAGTTCATTTTTAAAATTGTTATTGATAACCTAATGCCAAATAATACCTATAGCACAGAATAGTTGGCATTTTCATGGTTTTATATACTTCTATATTAACTCTTTGGTTTCTTTTCTGCATAGTTAGCATATTCTGTAAAAAATGTATTGGTTCAGAGTAAAATCAAGACTAAGAAATTCAGATTTATTGGTGACATATGAACAGATGTAAATTACTTAAAATAAACAATGTCCTATTGTGTTCAGATACATATCAGATGCTAGATATGTTATTTACTTTGGTCCACATAACAGTGCCATGAAGCAAGTATGGTACCAATTTTAGAGACGGAAATTGAGGCTCCGAATAAATGACTGTTAATAACTAATGAGTTAATAGACCAGTATTTCAGACCTAGAGCTCTTAATTACAAGGGCACATGAAGATTGAAATTATAGGCATTTATATTTTTTTCAGGTATTAAGAAATAAAGGCCTATTTTTAAAACAGATTATTCAATAGTTTATTTTTATGTTTTAAAGAGAGGGTATTGTTCTTGTGCCCAGGCTGAGTATAGTCTCATGGTCATAGCTCACTGCAGTCTCCAACTGTAAAGCTCAAGCAATTGTCTCTTCAGCCTCCAAGTAGCTGAGATTACAGGCATTAGTCACTGTACTGGCCCCAACAACTTTTTTTTTTTTTTTAAATTTATTTACCTTTTTTTTAAATTTCAGATTAATATGAAGGTGCAAATAATTGGGTTACATTGTTTGCATTTATTAGGTAAAGTCCAAATTGTAGTTGAGCCCTTCACACAGGAGGTGTGCCATGTATCCTTACCTTGTGCCCATGAGAGTTTACCAATCCCCCTTACCAATTGCAATATATGTGATCACAGTAATTGTGTTCTTCTCTTGTGTGGGTGTATAGTTGTTCATCTAGTGTTTTCATATTAAGTACATTGGATACTTGCTTTTCCATTCTTGTGATACTTTACTAAAGAGAATTTTCTTCAACTCCACATAAATACAAAAGAGTGAAGTCTCTGTCTTTTTTATGGCTGAATAGTATTCCATGGTATACATATACCACAATTTATCAATCCATTTATGGTTGATGGGCACTTAGGTTGATTCCACATCCTGACAGTTGTGAATTGAGCTTTGGTAAACTTTCTAGTGCAGATGTCCTTATGGTAAAATGACTTTTTTATTTCTGGGTAGATACCTAGTAATGGGATTATGGGATCAAATGGAAGGTCTTTTAGCTCTTTGAACATTCTCAAACTTCTACTTTATCAATTGCAATATTTGCAACCTAAAATTAATGATTGTCACAACCTGATTTTATCTAGTCATATAGTGGGATAAATGGTTCTGTGGTTACTCAGAGTTGTGTTAACATAGTTAGTCCATATTTGATACTCTCATAAAATAGTCCACTATAGGAAAACATAATTCCAAATTGGTGTTTTTGCTCCTAAAGGACAAAAGAGTAATGGAATTTTTCCACTTAAAAATTATGGTATGTGTTGTTTTGAAACACTATTGAATAACTTCATGGAGTCATAGAATATTAACACTGGAAGAGATCTTAAAATATATAGTCTAATAGTTTTTCAGTTTGCTCTGTGCTTTAGGGTAGAGGGAGATGGAAGAGCTTGACAAGTTACCTTTCTCTTCTCTGGGGGCTCTACCTAATCTCTTTCTCACTTTGGTCTTCCAGGTAAACTCTTACTTGAAGAAATGCTTTCACATCTTTAAAAAGTTGTTTTGTTTTGTTTTGTTTTTGCCATTTCTTAATTTTACAGATGGTGCTTTAAGATCCAGAGATGAAAATTACCTTTCCAAGATAATTTTACACGCTGGACTGAGATTTTCAGGCTGTAATTGATTCATTTCTTCAACAAATACATGCTGAATATCTACTGTATCCCAGTCACTATACGTAGAGCCCACAGACTAGTGGAAGATACAAATAGATAAGCAAATAATTGGCAGCACACCAAATGACAAAGGAAGTTTATGAAGTACCATATGAAAGAAGTTACTAAAATCATCCCAATAGAAATTACATTTGAAGTAGTCCTTAAAGATGGCAAGATGGAGATGATTTTGCCAGGTTGAAAAGGAGAGGATGCTTATTCCCAGCTGAGGGAACAGTAGATGGAAAAAGCTACTGAGGTGTGAAAGAGCATGAATCGATGAGTCCTGTCAGGTGGCTTGGTGGGATAAAGTTCTGGGAGATCCTGTGGCAGGTAGTTGGGAAGGGTCAGATAAGGAAGAGTATCCTGTATCAAGTTAAGGAAAGAAATTTTATTCTATAAGAAATGTGATGCCATTGAAGATTTTTAATTAGGTAAAAGAAGTGATTGGTCATTAATGTATTTTTTAAAAATTGTTCTGATGGTAATGGCCTAGTCCTAGAGGAAAAAAATACTTAAACAAGTCACCCTTTCGCCATCTTGCCTCTTTCAGTTACTGATGTCTGCAAATGGTGCACCCATCACCTTTCCCAATGGCAATCAGTGTCCATTATGTCCTCTTGTTTTTCTAAAGGTATTTTGTCCTTTATAGTGTCTGTATGCCACAGCAGAGCATAGATGAGATTTGGAAGACCTTTTAAAACTGTTTGACTCTCTGTGAAATCCCTTTTTGTGTTTTGCTTCACTTGAAATGACATTATGACTTACTCTGCGACAGGATAATTTGTAGTTTCTTTTGTCATCATCTTCTTTGGATGTCACAGACCAGTGAGGGCTCTGCACTGGTTCAGTGAAACTGAGAATGGGAAGGACACATGGTTTTTATATTGCTGTTTCTCTTGAGTATTCTCACTTGTGGTGGATTTTGGCACCAGCCATAAAGATATCTGGAGACTTGGCTATTCTGTGACTAAATACAGTATTAAATGATTTGTGTGGTGCTTGCATGCTATTAAATCAAAAGAGCTATTGTTTTATCTAATAGTGCTCTAGCCTATCCTGTGAAGGCTAAATACTACGGTTTCTGTGTGTAAAGAAAAGCCAGGCCAGATTTCTTATCTTGAATTATTTTAGTAACCTTAGCGGTGGCCCTTAAAAAAACCTCAGGCTGTCATTCTCATCAGAAATCCCAAAAGGTGGTCTGTAGGGGCCATTTTTCCTGGTATTAAGCTCTGGACTCAACCAGAATTCTGAGTAAAACAGCCTCTCACCATCTTCTGTCTCCAAGCCTGTATTCATTTCTTAGATCACCTATGCTTTAAAATAAAATCTTTATTTCCTCTTGTCTTAAGCAAGAGTTATGTATCACTAAGAAATGCAGAAGAGGAACAGAAACTTTTCTTTGTTATAAATTCTTAGGGACAATTTATATTCTAAAAGCCCCAACAGTTGACTTACCCTTATACTTCTCTCTGGGGTTCTTCATATACTGTTTTTCAGCAGCCCTTTCGGGGATTTCTGAACGTTTCTATATTAGCAAAAATAAAGAAATGCCTTTTTATCAGAGCAATAGAGAAAGATTGCATAACAAGCAAGAACCAATTATACAGCTTTATGAAGTCTCATGACAAAGTTGCTCATAACAGTAATGAAATTGTAAATCAGAATAGGTCCAAAGTACATGTCATGCGTAGTCTCCTGAAAGTCATATAATGGGCTCTATAGTTCATTCCCACGAAATAGTGTTTCTATGAGATTGTATAGTGTCTTACCTCTCTTTGGAAACGAACTAAAATTTAAAGGCTGGGAGGGGACATATTTACTTTAATTATTAAGGTAGGTTTTTAGGTATTCAAAGGATAGCATTTTTAGAGGAAACTCCATATTGTGTGTAATAGGCCCCAGAAGGAAGAATAAATATTTGTTAATTACCTATAGTAGGCAATGCCAAACATTTTACATAAATTTTTCCTGCTCTTTGCAATAATCCCATGAAATTCTACTTCTAACATTGGTAAGGAAATGCAGCCAAAGAGATCTGTCTTTTCTTCCTTCCTTTTAATCTTAAATCTTGGGCATGAGGGTAAAGCAAATATAATAACAACTAACAAGGATAAAGACCCAAATGCATATGACAAACATAAAAGAGTTGAAATAAGACATACGTGATAAGGAAGGGTACCGCTGGCACCTAATGGATAGAGTTCAGGGATGCTCTTAACATTTTACAATGTACAGACCCTACAAAGAAGAATTATCTGGCCTAAAATGTCAGTAGTATTGGGGTTAAGAAATTTGGTTTAGCACAATGAATAGCAGATACATTTTTATAAATATTTGCTATTATTTTGTTCTAAGGTCTAAGAAAAATAGAAAAACAAGTAATATTGTTCTATATTTGTCTTTTCTGAGCACCTAAAGAAAAATAAAAATTTTAATCTTCTTTAATAGTAAAAAATTCAGTATTAAATGGAGAAACGTATTTTAAAAATGTGAACTTTTTTTTTTTTTTTTGAGACAGTCTCCATTTGTCATCCTTGAGAGAGTGCACTGGCATCACAGCTCACAGCAACCTCAAACTCTTGGGCTCAAGCAGTTCTCTTGCCTGAACCTCCCAGGTAGCTGGAACTGCAGGCACCCACCACAACGCCTGGCTATTTTTGTTGTTGTTGTTGCAGTTGTCATTGTTGGTTAGCTGGCCAGGCTGGGTTTGAACCTGCCAACGTCGGTGTATGTGGCTGGCACTGTAATCACTGTGCCAGGTACCAAGCCAAGAATGTGTACTTTTGATAGTTTAAATGAATATAAAATCATACTGAAGCTATCAGATATTCTTTGTAAGTAGTTTTATAGCTTAATCCTATGATGTATCTATATACCAGAGTACAGAACGAAAATGTATACACATTTTAAGTGATGTTATCTACATATGTCTGGATGCTGCCAGTAACTACACTGAGCTCCTCTTGTAATTACAGAAGTGAAACATGACTTGTATTCCTCTGTTGTTATTGGTGTATATTGAGTATTAACAATTTTAATACAGGTTCAGTGCCTGTGGCTCAAGTGGCTAAGGCACCAGCCACATACATCTAAGGTGGTGGGTTCGAATACAACCCGGACCCACCAAACAACAATGACGGCTGCAACCAAAAAAAAAAAAATAGCCAGGTGTTGGGGCGGGCACCAGTAATCCCAGCTACTAGGGAGGCTGAGGCAGGAGACTCACTTGAGCCCAGGAGTTGGAGGTTGCTGTGAGCTGTGATGCAACAGCACTCTACCCAGGGGGGATAGCTTGAGGCTCTGTCTCAAAAAAAAAAAAAAAAATACAGTTTTTTCCTTTTTTAAAATGTGTATATTTTTTGGCACCCTCTTTCTTTTTTAGAGCATTTCATGATTATATATATACATGTATAAAAAGTAATTGGTTAGGAGTGTGGTGTTTGATTCCCCCTTTGGTTCAGATTCCAGCCCTATCAAGTATAGACTAAGTGATTCAGTAGACACATAATTTCCTGAGCTTTAATATTTTCAGTGGTAAAATTATGATATTACTGTCTCCCTGCTTCATAGAGTTAGTATGTTGATTAAATGCAACAGGTATATAATGTGCTTAGTATAGTGCTTCCACATAATGAGCACTCTGTAAATGATAGCTGCTCTTATTATCTTCATCATCACCATCATCCCTGTCCCTGGAACTTTAGTACCCACAAGGGGTCTACTAAAAACTAGGAAAGCTAGTTGCTAATAAAGTAAACCTGCCCATAGAGTCTATAGCTACCATGTCCAAGCTATCTAACTTTACATGCTACCTTCACCAGTTCCATTAAATCACCTCAACTTCCCTGGCCACTCTGCAAGACCCCTTTCCTAGTTAGATATCTACCAACATCCATTCTCGGCATCCCTAACCACTTTTGGAGATACTCTGAATCTTTTATGCTACTCATTTTTATTGAGGTCTGAGTTACACTTAACTTTTCACAAATGTCAATTAAAATGCCAAGTAGTTTTTATATATGTTTATATATGTATATACACACACACATCCATCCCCCACAAATCCTGTAGCACACAAATAAGGGGATCTTAACAGGAGAACTCTGTTTCTTTTCTGGGTTCTCTTTCAACAAGACTATTGATTTTATTCTTTTAACTTGGTGTATTTTCAGGCTTCTTTTAAAGTATAATCTCCTTTGACGTCTCTACCTTAATTTGTTCAGAAGCAAAGCAAAAGTACACCATTTTGTGAGAAATAGTTCTTCATGTGGTAAAGAAACACAGTGATTGCTTTCTTTCTGTTTCTAATAGCTAATTTATGGTACTTTCTTCTTTTACTGTATTTGGGTAATATGGAGTATAATCTGTAAGCAGAGTTTAAGCTTTGATTTAGTGTGCTTCTATCTATATTAATATGTCCCATAAGCTAAGCCTTACTATCTCTTTATTATGGTCTTCTCTTGGATCTAAGGAATATGCCTTAGTTTTGAAAAAAGGCAATTTTTTTTTATTTTTTTGAGACAGAGTCTCACTATCTCAACCTCAGTAGAGTGCGATGGCATCACAGCTCACAGCAACCTCAAAATCATGGGCTTAAGCAATTCTCTTGCCTCAGCCTCCCGAGTAGCTGGGACTTCAGGAGCCCACCACAACACCTGGCTATTTTTTTGGTTGCAATTGTCATTGTTGTTTAGCAGGCCCGGGCCAGGCTCAAACCTACCAGCTCTGGAGTATGTGGCTGGCACCCTACTCACTGAGTTATGGGCACTGAGCCAGAAAGGCAAATTTTTCTACCTCTCTAAGATCAAAATAGTGAGAGAGACATGCAAAAAACAAAAGAGAAAGAAAAATCTCATCTTAAAATAACAGTGATCTCCTTAGTAGACTTTTGGTTTGCATGTTGTTAGTCTTCATCATCTGCATGAATTGAATTTATCAGATGAGCACTGGTGAGCAGATATGGGGAGTGAAGTCATGCAGGGTGTGGAAGCAGGAACCAGCAGCATTGGCAAATTGACAAATGCTTCTGTTTTAGTGAAGCATCTAGTTTTTTAATTCAGACTGCCCAAACTATCTGCTTTTATATTCTCTTTATCCACTGTCAGCTATTTTGGAGTGTTTTTTTTTTTTTAATCTTTCAAAATGATTGGATATTCTCTGGGAAGCCAAGGCAGGTGGATAGCTTGAGCTCACGAGTTCAAGAACAACCTGAGTGGGGCAGCACTTGTGGCTCAAAGCAGTAGGGCACCAGCCCCATATGCCGGAGGTGGCAGGTTCAAACCCAGCCCTGGCCAAAAACTGCAAAAAAAAAAAAAAGAACAACCTGAGCAAAAGCGAGACCTCATCTTTACTAAAAATAGAAAAACTGAGGCAAGAGGATTGCTTGAGCCTGAGTTGGAGGTTGCTGTGAGCTATGACACCATGGCACTCTACCCAGGGCAACAGCTTGAGTCTCTGTCTCAAAAAACAAACAAAAAAAAGTGGTTGGATATTATTTAAGTAAGCTAGGTGTTGCTTTTCCCTTAAAATTTATGCCCATCACCATTACTGGAGCCTCTAGTGTTTTATTATTTTTGCCTTTGTCACTGCCTACAAATGTGGTGTGTGCAAAACAGACTTTAAAGATATGGTAGGTGGAAGTTTATTGCAAATGATTTAAAAACAGTGTAATAGATATAATCCATATTTATATTTCACATGTTTAGAGCATATAAATCAACATTATGATGTCTTAGGCATATTCTTAGGCCTCTTTGGCATAGAAAGTTAAACACTTAAAAAGGAAAATCAGGTTTTTGGCTTTATAATCAGGATATTGGAAGAACTTGAAAACATCTGAAATACAATAGAACCTCCATAGTAGTCTACCTCCTTGTATTGACCACTTCCTTCAGTTGACCTAATTTTCATAGACTGGAGCTGCACCACATGTATATATATCAGTATAGCAAACCTAGTTCCTTGTGTTGACCAGTTTGTTACAGCCCCTGGGGTGGTCAACTTACAGAGGTTTTAAAGTTCAAAACACCCCTTGGGTCTACATTAAGTTCAGAGAAAATAAGAAATTCTGCTTCTTTAAGACATAATAAAATTTATGGAACTTGTTTTTCTAAGCAGTGGCACCGAGAGAAAATATAAGTAAGCCATGAATTAAGGATTCTCAACTAGTTATTAAAGAAAGATAGAAATATCTGGGCTACTTCTGTAACACCCTGAGGTTAACCGTCATTGGTGAAGAGTAGTTTATTGAAGTCTTAATCAGTGACAGTAATGAACTACCTGAGCCATTGTGTTGATGAATTGTATTCTTATGTAATTAATATAGGAAGTAGTAAATTCCTTCAAGTTTCTGCCTACCTCAGACCTTCCGCTCTTTCAAGGAGAGAGCCAAAATTTTCAGAATTTTGCCACCTTGGCATTTCTTTAAAATTCCTGGCTCTTAACTACTTTTCTTTAATGCAACTGTAGTGGAGAAGGATTTCTTTTTCACATTCAATACTTAACTTTTGGAGCTGTATATTTAATGTCATTTGGGTATATATTTAATTGAACTCCTGTGAGCAGAGAAACTCCTCCAAGGAACTGGGTATATGAGAATGGAGAAAGTAGAGATTAGAAACTTTTAACTGAAAACAGAATTAGAAACAAAAGAGTAAGGTATCCATGGAGCTCGGAGTATCAAGTGAGAAACAAAAGAGTAAGGTGTCCATGAAGCTCAGAGTATCAAGGAGAGGCAACAGTGGGATGCATAAAGATAAAAAGGTTGACCTCTCTGGCTCTGATTCATCTTGCACAACATAGTCAGACAATTGTTAAACGCCACTTTCATCTTAGGGCTCTTCCCACTTAAAGACTTTCCTATTAAGGTAGCACTCTTTGACTTTTAAGTTCCTTCATAAACTAGCTTCACCTACTATCTAATTTTTAGTTCCCACAGCTTCCCTCTTTTAGGCTGACTGTCAGATCTTAACTTGGATTATACTGTTCTCTTCTTTCTTTTGCCCATGCACATATATATGATCCCCATCCTTTAATGTTCTATTCGAGGAGGTACAATTACTGTTCTTAGTACCCGAGTCATAATTCATTAAAACTTAGTTAAATAGTAATGATAATGTTAGCATTCATTTGTTGCTTATTATATACCAGTCACTATGATAATATATCTTGTAAGTCTCAAAATAATCTTACAATGAAGGTGTTGTTAATTCCAATTCTACAGGAAAGTAACTAGATTAAGGATTCATAGGTAGAAAGTGGTATGTACAGGATTTACCCTTAAGTCTTTTGAATTCCTAATCTATTAAATGATGAGAGGTATGATCCCAATCTTGCTCCTGGAGCATTTTAATGCTGTGTTCTTATTTTCTTAAGAAAGTTAGAGATTCTTGACAGGGGCAATATCTATATATATCTTGTATCTGTCATTACAATTAAGACAGTGCTAGAGGATCATCTGTTTTCTTATTGATTGATTGGGTATGGATTAGTTTGGCTGAGATGGTCAGAATTCATGGTGACAAAAGGAGAAAAATTTTTATTCTGATCCTAGTCATTTTTCGGAAGTAGGCGTTGTTAATGAGAGCAGTAGATTGGAATCAGCCAGTGTTCAGTTTTTAATTAAGAATTATAAATTAGAAATAAACCTTTATATTATCCATAATAGTGTTACTTTGTGTAACATTAGTGTCACTCTTGTTTTTATGTATTATATAAGCACTTGTAATTACAAATAAGTTTTATCTACTGTATACTAAACAGTGGAACACAATATTGCATAGAGAAGAGTCTGCTGTTACAGACTAGTATACTAGCGAACATAAAGCCTGTGGTGATTATCATTCAATATGATAATGTTGAGTACCCCATGTCTGATAGGCAGAACAGTGGGAACATATAAAGACACGAAATGAGATCTGGGGGAAGTCAGGAGATTTTCAGGGATGCTCAGGGTTTCTTTCAGGATCATTCACCTCCTGTTATCTTACTTACCTAACATAAACAATTAAGTAAGATAGGACTAGATGGTGCATATTAGTGCAGAAAGAAAACCGAGGAGTTTAATTGTACATATTCCACTTTTCCATTCATAATTGTAAACAAGACCAAGAAGTCTAGACAAATAACAGTTCATTTCCTATTTTTTATCAAATTAAGGAAGTTGATGACAGAGTGAATGTTCTATCTTTTCTAAGGAGATAACTAATAGAACAAATCAATTTACACTACCCCTTGAAGTTGGCACCAAAAACCACTCCCTGTTTTCATTCTGACAAATGGGTGCCAATTATAAAGCAAGATTTTTTTGTATGATTTGAATTTAATAGTAACCAGTAAAGTGTTTGGGTTTATTAGGACAAATGTCAGTGAATACATATTTTTTCCCAGCAGCTAGGAAACCGTAATGTCAAACAGCGAAAACGTTGAATAGGAAGAATGGAGAAGAAACTATTTTACTGAGTAACCTTAAGAAATGTCTTAACTGGCTCGGCGCCTGTGGCTCAATCAGCTAAGGCGCCAGCCACATACACCTAAGGTGGCGGGTTCGAATCCCCAGCCCGGGCCTGCCAAACAACAGTGATGGCTGCAACCAAAAAATGGCCGGGTGTTGTGGCGGGTGCCTGTGGTCCCAGCTACTTGGGAGGCGGAGGCAGGAGACTCGCTTGAGCCCAGGAGTTGGAGGTTGCTATGAGCTGTGATGCCATGGCACTCTACCCAG
>CAUYQV010191156.1:0-17604 GCA_963574575.1 Galagoides demidoff | reverse complement strand
CCGCCAAACAACAATGATGGCTGCAACCAAAAAATGGCCGGGCGTTGTGGTGGGCACCTGTGGTCCCAGCTACTTGGGAGGCTGAGGCAGGAGACTCGCTTGAGCCCAGGAGTTGGAGGTTGCTATGAGCTGTGATGCCATTGCACTCTACCCAGGGGGATAGCTTGAGGCTCTGTCTCAAAAAAAAAAAAAAAAGAAAGAGACAAAGATGGGAAGGAAAGGGCTTTGGGAGGGCAGGTTGTACCAAAAGCAAGGACACAGGGCACAGGTTGGCTATGGGAGTTACAGGATCTGAAAAATCAGGCTAAGTAGTTTTGATTTGAATAGACAGAAAATGGAGGCTACTGCAGGTCAGAAAAACAGTGCCAATGGAAAGGAACTGAAGAAATAGCCGTGGGGATGATAATATCTCTCAGGCCGTGCGCCTTCAGCGGAGAAAGCTGTTTTGGTAAGTGCTAGCATATTTCAACTGTAAAAATTAAAATATTAGTTCACTTTGAAGAGACAAACTGAAGCCCATCTTTCTCCAACTCTTGTGGAGACAGAGTGACAGACATAATTCCACTGACCCCAGGGTATGAATTGTTTTTATACCAATTACTACCAAATGGTAGCTTAATCCTGCCTGTGCCTTTGTTCCTGTCCTTCAGCTAAGTGCTGTGAAGTGAGCAAGAAACCAGAAGTCCCTGGGTTTACGTCCTCATTTCTGCTGCTAACTGGCTGTGTGACCTTGAACAAATCATCTCCCTGAGTCTGGGAGAGTCATAGATGATAATATACCTACACACAATTTTTAAAAATAATTTCTTATACTGGTAATATAAAGGAGTACCAAAAAATTACTTTGAAATAAAAAAATACTTATTTCAATACTTAATTCATAAAGACAACATTAGAAAATAAAAAAGCATGTTTTTAAACTTATAAAATGCCTCTAAGGGGTAAAAGGGATCCGACTGTCAACTGAGAAAATACCAGACTTGGAGCTGAAGATATATATATGAGTAGAAAATAGCTTCTGAAGGATTTATAATTTAGATTAATTCAAACAGCATTGCAGGGTTTTTTTTTTGTTATCCATAATACCATACGCATTTAATGTTTTGTACATTTTTGCCTTTAAGCCTTGGGGGAAGGAAAATGCCTTCTATGTGAGCTTCATAGTGCCTGTACAGAGAGATACACACTCACACACAGGTGCACGTGCACACTCAAAGAACCTTCAGGGGAGGAGAAACCAGAGAGACCATTTAGTCCAGAGGTTTTCAAATTCTTTCTGGTGGTGGTGAGGGGGTCATGGGTCATCCATTTAAATAAAATTTTATATGCATATAAAAAGAGAAGTATAGATGAAAGCATAAAAATAGAGCTACTCTGACAGGGGAGGCTGTAATAGACTCTGAAGGGACCCCTTGGACCCTCCAATTCAGATGAACATTTGAACCACAGATATTATTGGCTCTGTCACCTTAATAGAGAAGCAAACAAGTTACAGAGCATGAATTGAGCACCCAGTCCTCTTTCAAGCATGCTGGCCAAGCCTCTGCCCAGTTTTACCTATCATTTTAAACTCCTTCCTCAGGCAGCGCCTGTGGCTCAAGGAATAGGGTGCCAGCCCCATATACCGGGGGTGGCGAGTTCAAGGCCAGCCCCAGCCAAAACTGCAAAAAATAAAATTAAATTTATAAATAAATAAATAAACTCATCAGAGGTTTTCTAGGGTTACACTAAGCCTATTGATGATTTCACTTCCAAAAAGATTTGAATATTTCCTTTCACTTAAGAAGAAGAATTGGTTGGGCAGCACCTGTAGCTCAGTGGGTAGGGCGCTAGCCCCATATAACGAGGGTGGCGTGTTCAAACCCGGCCCCGGCCACACTACAACAAAAAAATAGCCAGGCATCATGGTGGGTGCCTGTAGTTTCAGCTACTCGGGAGGCTGAGGCAAGATCCTCTAGGCCCAGGAGTTGGAGGTTGCCGTGAGCTGTGTGATGCCACAGCACTCTACCATGGGTGATAAAGTCAAACTGTCTCTACAAAAAAAAAAAAAAAAAAAAAAGAAGAAGAAGAAGAAGAATTTGTGTGTAAGGATATGGTGCTGAGCACATAATACAAAGCCTCTGTACGTGTGGACATGGTTTATTCCTAGGTGTGGTAGGGAGCAGACAAAGCAGCTCACAAAGAAATAAGAGGTGGAATATAAGTCCCATAAGAGAAGCAAGAACAAAATACTAAGGGTATTCAAAAAGAAGGGAAGCTTGTGCTCAGTTTGGGTGGGAAAAAAAAAAAAAGATTAGGAAGGAAGTACAACCATCAAGAAAGGTTTCACAGAAAATAGTACCTGAGGCCAGGCATGGTGGCTTGTCTGTGCACTCTGGGAGGCAGAGGCAGATGGGTTGCTTAAGCTCAGGAGTTCCAGATCAGCCTAAGCAATGTGAGACCCCCATCTCTACTAAAAACAGAAAAACTAGCCAGGAGTTGTGGAGGGTGCCTATAGTCCCAACTACTGGGGAGGCTGAGGCAGGAAACCTGCTTGAACCTAGGAGTTTGAGGCTGCTGTGAGCTAAGCTAAAGCCATGGTACTCTAGCCTGGGCAAGTAAGCAAGACCCTGTTTCAGAAGAAAAAATACAGGCATGGTGGCTCACGCCTGTAATCCCAGCACTCCAAGAGGCTGAGGCAGGTGGATTACTCGCGCTCACGAGTTCGAGACCAGCCTGAGCAAAAGCGAGACCCCGTCTCTACCAAAAGAAACAGAAAAACTAAGGCAAGAGGATCTCCCGAGCCCGAGTTTAAGACTACTGTGAGCTATGACACCACAGCACTCTACCCAGGGTGACAGCTTGAGACTGTCTCAAAAAAAAAAAAAAAAGAAAGAAAGAAAAGAAAAAATACAGTATTTAAGACAGGCATGAAGGATGAAGATATTTTCAAAAGATGGGGACAAACTAGGAAATAAGAAGAACTCAAGATTAAACACTCTGCTATGGTTCTGAGGGAAAATGAATTGTTGTCTAAAGAAGAGAAAGTCTGACATCCTGGGAGGTAAATGTGCTAAACTGAGTTCAGAGATCTGGGTTTTAACTTCAGTGTCTGCTGTGAAGTTTGACTATGAAAAAGTCTTCATTCCAATAACACCTCTGCAAAGCCTTTTCTAGCCACCCTCTTTTTAAATTCCATACCTAATACTTTCTATCCTTTCTTACATCATTTTTCTCCTTAGCACTTTTCACTAATATACTGCATGTTTTACTTTTCATGTTTATTGTCTACTTCCACATTAGCACATAAGCTCCATGAGTCTGTCTTTAGATGTTTGCTGCTAAATCCTCAGCAACTGGACCAGTACCTCCGTGTGTCAGTTGTTCAATAAATTTGCTGATGAAATAAGAACATAAGTAGAATTTTTTCCCCTGAAACAATGCAATAAATATGTATGCAAATCCAATAACCTGAAGGCAGTCAAGTTTAGTCATCTTAAAAAAAAAAAAAAACAATTGGCTCAGCGCCTGTGGCTCAATCAGCTAGGGCGCCAGCCATGTACACCTAAGGTGGCGGGTTCGAATCCCCAGCCTGGGCCCGCCAAAACAACAATGATGGCTGCAACCAAAAAATGGCCGGGCGTTGTGGCGGGCACCTGTGGTCCCAGCTGCTTGGGAGGTGGAGGCAGGAGACTCTCTTGAGCCCAGGAGTTGGAGGTTGCTATGAGCTGTGATGCCATGGCACCCTACCCAGGGGGATAGCTTGAGGCTCCATCTCAAAAAAAAAAAAAAAATTACTCCTTTACGCCAAAGTCCTAGGAAATGCTATACTCTTAAAATCCCTGGTAATTAAAATAAATTTGAACATGATGTTAGTTAGTTGCTTAATAGGAAATGTGAAACTGGAAAAACTGCCTGTTACACAGAGAGAAAAGATTGGTATTATAAAAGCCTGATGGTTACACAATTGGTACTATGTGCATTTTCACTGACGCCTCTTACAAAGAGGCCCCATCTATGAAGAGTGATATTTCTGTCCCACCTTTTAATAGGACATGAACTCTGAGTTTGTGCTTCCTTGAGATCAAGTAATGTATTTATTTGTATGTCAGACAGACAAAAAGAGACTATCTTCAGTGATGGCATATTGACTTGTTCCTGTTGAAGTTTACCATTCCATATGGGAATCAAATTAGCCACTGACTGAGCATTTACTATTGGCTCAGCACTGTGCTAAGTAAGTTCTTTAGATACATTATTTCACATAAGCCTTCAGAAAACCCCCTTTTAGGTAGTACCCTCATTTTATTAATGTTGACAGACTCCAAATAATTAAATGATTTCCCCATGGTAGCCAGCTAAGTAGAGATTTCTACCCAGATCTATCTGATTTTAACACCCATGCTTTTGGCTTCGTTGCCTATGAACCTGGACATACTAATATATAAATAACTGAGAGTGAAAAACTTTGTATATGAAGAAATATTGGCAACAATTTTGAACACTGACCTGTCCCACATCCTAAGACATTTTATAGGGTAAAGGGGAGCTTTTTAGATGTCCTGCGAATCTGAAAAATTTTAGATGCAATTTTATTTTGGTTTTTTGTTCTGAGGTCAAGTTTAATGATAAGTATTTCATTCCAGTTACTTCAAACCCTCTGAGATAGATTAAACACAAAAAGCATTAGTGATACATTAAGCTGTAGTACACAAAATAAATAAACACTACATACTGATTGAAGTCTGAATTTAAAAGAAGAAATTATCTCCCCCAGAAGCATATGATACAATGCCAATTTAAGAATGAAAGAGAAAAACCAATAACTGAAGCTGGTTAATGCCAAGACATTTTTTCAAAAGTTTTAGAAAATGGACTAAACCAAGCAAAGACCCATGCATCTGCCAAGTTGAAATACACAATCATAACAAATTAACTTTATCCTTGACATATCTTAGAAAAAATGTAAAAAAAAAATTACCAATTTGAAGACCAACAAGTAACTATATAAGTACTACTTTAAGAAATCTCATTTTCTAAAAAGGAGTAATTTAAATATCAAATAAAAAGACAATTTGCCTTCTAAAAAGGATTAGCTATATCCACTAAACATTAAATCAAAAAGCAATTATAAAAAAAGTTCCAAGAGATTAAACAGATAAGACTCCATGTTGTACTTTACAAGATCATATTTCTAAATAGATATTGCATCACAAAGACTTTTGTAAAGGGGTGGAGTGTTTTTTTTTAAATCTTATTTTCTTTCACACACTATTAAAAACTTCCAAATGATTTTAAAACATAAGAGAAACCTCAACTACTATGTTAAAAAAGAAAAGAATAGTTGCATTTGGTAAATGAAATCAAACTTTACAGGAAATATTACAATATAATTGACTGTATTCTTTAAGATTAAAACTTACAAAATGTTAATATTTTAAGAAAATAAAGGCATTAAGAGCAGCTAGCAGGATCTTTTGCTATCAGTCTGCAAAACTCATCATGTAAAACATATGTATAAGTCTGGTCCTTGTCACATCTGACTCAAACTGCTATATTGCAAATTATGACCAGTCTAATCAATATGAAATGATTTATATAGCCAAACTTTAAACTCAAGCATACAAACAAACAACGTAAGATGAATATACAGATGCCCTTCGTATTACAGATGCCCCTTCATATTACAGATGCCCCAACATATTACATCTGTGCCTCACTAGCTATTTTGACTCAAAATGTCTCACAACTATGACTGATCCTTGGGTGTATCCCTCACAAGATTAATTGAACCTATTTACTTCATCACCTGGATAGGTATTAACTCCTGAAGTCGCCATCCTGCCAGTCTCTTCCCAGCTTTTCCCAGCAAAGAAAGCACTTCAGCTGCCATGTTGAAGATGTTCCTTCATGCTCTAGCCTGAGTTCCCTCCCATAACGCCTTAAGAACATCCCCAGCATGCATCAGATAATGTTGTTTCTAGGTCATAGGATGTTATAACTGGGATCCTATCTATATATGCTAAAATGAAGAGATCTAGAAGCCAACGCTGCTGCCTACACACTTCACATACCCTGTATGTATATTTTTTATTGTTGGGGATTCATTGAGGGTGCAAGGAACCAGGTTACACATATATATATTCCCCATTTTAAGTGATCAAAACACTCTTGGGTTTTTATTATGTAGATTTCCAAACTGGAGGATTGGTTGAATATCTTAATCCAAAGCTTACATTTAAGGAATTCTGAGGATAAATCATGCCAGAAGGGGTACCTATTGGCAAAGCATGATGTTATAGTCCAATTTTACTAAGCCTCATGAAAAGGAGAGAAAAAACGGGCAGCACCTATGGCTCAAAGGAGTAGAGCACCGGCCCCTCATGCCGGAGGTGGCACGTTCAAACCCAGCCACGGCCAAAAACTGCAAAAAAAAAAAAAAAAAAAAGGGGAGAGAAAAATTAAGTTGTGGGTGATGTGTGTTTAGAGAGCAATATGAACAGTTCAGTGCTGTAGAAACAGACAGCACAATAGCCATGTCAATGTTGTACAAATGATGGCTAAAGACCCACTGATACAAGTTTCTGTACACACTGCTGCTGATATTAAATTGCTCATTGCACCATGGTATAGACTGTCATTTCATCTGTAAAGTCTTTGATGTATTGGGTGCTTTTCCTCTATCAGAAAACATTTGTGATTTTAATATAAGTCAACCAAAAATAATTAAGTTATAGAATTGAACTTTAAAGTTAACTTATAGTTACAATAAATGTGTTTTGTTCGGTTGAGGAATATACAGGCTACCTGTAGGATATACTTCTATCTCCTGTCATCTTACATATTTATTATAATAAAGCAATTCAACTGAGGGCTGCCAACCATGAGCCTAGGCTCCAAAATAGTCTGTAACCAGCTGTCGTATTCCCCCCAGGAATACAGAAAATTCTGCAACTATGCCTTTTTTGCCACATGACTTGCCTTTCCCATTTGCTAGGGGACCCAGCTTAATAAGTTAGTACTTTGCCAATGTTGTTGTCTAGTACTTCATACTGTTAAAACTTATGCACGTTGTACCCCATAAAAGCATTAATATATACATGATCTATGTGTTTATGATTTAATACAAAAATAAAATAAATAAAAACAAATTTTAAAAAATTTTAAAAATTATGCAATGGTATAGTCTTAAAATAGTTCTTATAAAATGGCCAGGTTAAGTGACTGTAATACAGCTGTCTAACCACTATAATGTGAAACCATATTTTGGTTTTCGTTTTAAAGCTCACATTGTCCTTCAGTATTGAATATATCTTATAATTGAGAGTAATAAACAAACGGACTTAGAGTGATAGATCTGTTAAAGATCAAAATCTTATGGCCATTCAGTTAACAATCACATACTATCCCTATTAATCAGAAGGGCACAGTCTAGAGACAGCAGGTAATTTGAAAATGTATTTTTGCCCTTGTTAGCATTTCAGTATGCCTGTGTCTGACATTTCAGAAATTAAAGAACTCTTACCTAAAGAAGGAAGCTACACAAAGCCAAACGTAAGAAGCCATGGAAAAGTACTCCTAGAGTTTACGTCTCCACATGAGGCGCAGAATTACATTCCATTCTACTCTCTTCATGTTCGTTTGTTTACCCAGCTCATGCTTTACTAAGGTAAGTGAGGCAAGGGTAATGAGAGAATTAATTATTTCAGTTTTGAAACAAATTTGGGGATAGCCGAGGCAAAACTGAGGCAAATTGCCACAGGGTACTATCTATAAAATCCTGAATACAAGGGGCTAGATATTCCTGCTTTTGGCAACTCCTACTTTTCACCTAGTTTTTTTTCCTTTCAAAATCTAGATGGTCTGTAGGCTGATTGCTCTAAATGTGCATTTGTACGTGTAGGTGTGTGCCTGTGACAGAGACACAGTGCTCTCTGTGGATACCTACACAATGGCACCAGTCTTCTAACCTTATTGCTATCTTAACTCTTTTGTCAAGTATGAGATAGCGTGTAACCTAAGTATCTAAATTCAGAAATGGCTAAATCGGACTGGCCAATGAAAATCTTTGGCCATGCTTAAGATTTTTTTAATGCAGGCTAATCAGTGGACTTCACGTAGCCATACAAGAACATTAAGTCTTTTGAATTTCTTTACACTTGGAAATTATAAAAGTTATTAGCACATAAGGACTACCAGATCTTATATTTCATGTTCATAATCAACTATAATGAAAGAAATTTACAGAAGGCCAGAAATTGAGAGGCAGCATCAGATACAGGGTTTTTGTCCTTGTTTCAGAAGCTGCTGAGATGTAAAACTTGGAACAAATTAAGTAACCTCTCAATGTCTGTTTTCTCATCTGTAAAATGAGAAAGTTCAGGGTGGCACCTGTGGCTCAAAGGAGTAGGGCACCAGCCCCATATGCTGGAGGTGGCAGGTTTAAACCCAGCCCTGGCCAAAAAAATAAAATAAAATAAAAACTTAAAAAAAAATGAGAAAGTTCAGATTTTAAGATATTACTAGTATTACAAATCAGTAAAAAATTAAAAGAAAGAATGATGATGGGAAGAAATGACATAGAGTTGCCAATTTTTTGCCAGGCAGGTATGGACATTTAAAATAAAACAAACCTGGCTCGGCTCCTGTAGCTCAGCAGCTAAGGTGCCAGCTACATACACCAGAGCTGGCAGGTTTGAATCTAGCCCAGGCTTGCCGCCAAACAACAACGAAAGCTACAACCAAAAAACAGCCAGGCATTGTGGTGGGTGCCTATAGTCCTAGCTACTTGGGAGGCTGAGGCAAGAGAATCACTTAAGCCCAAGAGTTTGAGGTTGCTATGAGCTGTAATGCCACAGCACTCTACCCAGGGTCACAGCTTGAGACTCTGTCTCCAAAAAAAAAAGACCTACCATTCGTTACCACCACCATTTCATAAAATAACATGTTTAACTCTACCAAATTACATGAACATATCCCATAGAAGCAATCCTTTAAATTAAAAATGTTTAAATTTAAGAAATTCAGAACCTACTATCCTTATTTTCTCACTTCACCATGTACCAGTAAAATCTTCTTCACTAACCACCAGAGGTCTAAAAATCAACATTTGGGAAACAATGGACTAGGTCAATGTCAACATCCAAAGCTCAAACACTATGATTTTAATTTTAGGTGCTCTGTTGTATTTCTTTTACTTCATATTATAGTCTAGGGTAGATACCTCAATGAAGGATAGTGCTAACACTTAAATTTCTGAAGATAAGAAATATACTACTTAAATCAGTTTGAGAAATAGCCACTACATTAAAATAAGCTTCAATTTACTATGGATTTAGCTTAATCAACATTAACGAACCTTTGATCATATACTTACTATTAATCCCATTTTACAGATGAGGCAACTGAGGCTGTGAGCAGCTAAGCTTACCAAAGACACATAACCTGTAAGCCTCAGTAGTCAGAAATGGAACTCTAATTTGTGCCTCCATTTTAGGGTAGACTCAAAGAAAAAGATTTAGATTTTATTTATTACCTGCTCTTTTATAAATGAATGGTGACTAGTTTAGATTTTAAAAGTTGCACTGGGAATACTCTGGTTTCTCTCAGATCTTATAAATCTTTCACCTTTTAGAAGTTGCACAGGGTAGGGCAGTGCCTGTGGCTCAGTGAGTAGGGTGCCGGCCCCATATACCGAGGGTGGCAGGTTCGAACCCAGCACCAGCCAAACTGCAATAAAAAAATAGCCAGGTGTTCTTGCAGGCACTTGTAGTCCCAGCTACTCGGGAGGCTGAGGCAAGAGAATCACCTAAGCCCAAGAGCTGGAGGTTGCTGTGAGCTGTGACACTACAGCACTCTACCAAGGGCCACAAAGTGAGACTCTGTCTCAAAAAAAAAAAAAAAGCTGCAGAGGGTAAAATGGTTCCCTACTTAACTTTTCCAAATATATTCTTTTTTAACACAATCATAAATACTGGCAGAGTTTTTCCACTCTAAAGACTCATGATTATCAACTAAGTTTATGCAATTAAAAATAAAGAATCATGATGATTATTCACATGGTCCCTTAATTTTCTTTAAAAAGTTGATAAAATTATACATTTAGAATTTCTAAAGGACAAATACTTACAAATTTCCTCTTTTTCTCTGAAGAAGAATATGTATATCGTCTGTGACTTCAATCTGCAATAAGAGACAACATATATAAGAATCATGACATGAGAAAAGTACTACTTTAAGAGAAAAGTCTTAATCCCAGTGACTAACGGGGCTGAAGCAGGAGAATCACCTGAAGCCAGGAGTTTAAGACTAGTCTGGGCAGCATAACAAGACCCTGTTTTAAAAAAGGGGAGGGAAAGGGAGGAAAGGGAGAGGAGAGGAGAGCGGGTTCACATTATCTGTGATAAGCCTGGTACCAAAGGAAAAGTAAGAAATGGCTACAGATGAGTGTCTGACTACAAGTAGTGATGTCAGGATCTCGGAAGAATAACACCCGAATGCTTGTAGGCATTTATTTTCCCATCAAAACTAAAAATGAATAATTTCCTTGAAACAATGCAAGGATCTTTCCAAATATAAATACAGCACTGGTCTAAGCAATAAACTAAAGATATTTTCGTCTTCCCTCAATTTATAAACAGATCCTTTTTGTGATGTTTTACAAGTTAAGTACACCCAAAAAGGTTTAAGGGTCAGTTGATGGTTGAAATATTTTTAACAATGCAGGAGAAAACTAGTTACTATTTATACCTGAATACTCAGATAAGTAAAACAAGCCCCTTCAGTAATTTGATATTGCTTATTTACATTTCAACTCAGCTGGGGTATATGTTCCTGAAGAACTGAGGTTTTATTCTGTCCAGCAGTATTCACAACTATTAGTATATAGTCATGTTATAAGAAAAATCCTTCAAGACTTTTTAAAAATCCAGACATCCCAATGGAAAAAACATCCACGTAACTGTCATCACCACACCAAGCAGCTGGTGTTAACTCAGTTAATTTTCTCCATTACAAGGATGAAGGAAAAAGTGAATACGCAGATCTGTCACTAACTGAAGTTAGTTACTAATAGTATTTTGTTTTGATTCACACAACTACTTTCAACTTCAAGTTAATATCCACAATCTATTTTTGAGCTGGGGGTACCATATACAGTATCTATATGTCTGAATAAAAATGGTTAATACTACTCTAAACAGAAGTCATGCTATTTAATATTTCCTTTTTTTTTCTTTCAGAAGGCTAACATTTGCTATTAACATAAAGCGGGGAACCCTGAATAATTATATTAAAATAAGATCCATCCAAAGAGCTTACAATGTCATGAAAAAAAAAAAAAAGAGCTTACAATGAAAATATTGGGGAAGAAAAACATCATCGTTCTATACACAAATGTATATATTTCCCCCACAGATAATTCCAAGAACTGAAAAATCACAAAACCACCCTTCTATTATGTAAGGATCAACTAAAGATCTATAGATAGTGGGAAGATGCAGGAGAGAGAGATAGGGAAAATTACAAAACTATCTTAATTTGGAAAATAACTCCATAAATAAATATTTGCAAAGGATAGTCAACACTTGACCCTTAGACCAGAGAGGATAACTGAGTGTCAGAGAATTCTCCCAGCTGGCTGAGAGCCCCAGCTTCAACCTTCTATTCATTTACAATCTCCTAGCCCCAAATCGGTTGGGCGAGGGAGGCAACTCTCAGAGATTCTCTAATATAAAAGGAATTAATAAAATTTATCTTAGTACTTACAACCTTAAAGGCCATTTCTTTCATCACAAAAGAATGAAAGAAAGTTAATGCTACCCAGCAGAGAAAAGAAAATCAAATTATATTTTCGAACTTAACCTAATCAAGTTTTACAACATGACAACAAAGAAAAGTGACCCTGCAGCCTCCTCTCTCTTAGCATCCCCACTACACCCTCCTTTTAAAGTCATTCTATTAAAATGAAGTGAAGAAATGATTTAATATAAAAACTAAGAAGATTACCACCATGCAGGTTCTATTTATAAATGATCAGGGCAGGGATGACCTAGTTAAATTTACAATGCAAACTTTAGTCAAACTATTTACTTTCACAAGATATGTCAGTTTTTGAAATATAAGACATTTGCAAAGTCCTAGCTTAGTAAATTTTAACAGATGGAAGCATATAATATGATCTGTTTCTACTGAACAGTAACCTGGCAGCATGAAAAAAAGAGCTAATACGGCATCAAAGATTTATCATCTTCCAAATAGAGAAGACAGCAGCACTGAGAAACCCCAACTCACCAAATGCCCAGAAGCAAGACAATGTGCAAGCAGGCCACAGGAGAGCAAAGAGATGCCAAAAAGTAAAAAGTGACACAAATACAAGGCAATGTTCAACTTCAGACAATCCAAATATTTTGAGACAAGGCCTAACAACAAACCATTAAAGTGTTTGGCTTTGGCCCTCTCTGCAAATAAGTTAGTCTATTAACCAACATTTTTAAAAACATTCTTCCACAAGTAAAGTCAATAGTAAACGTGTGATAACATGTGTTGGAAATGTTTCAAGCACGATGAATTGTCCTCCTGTACTTAATGTTTCAAAAATCAGTCTTAATAAGTTTAAAATAGAATGTTTCAGAAAACAGTGGGAAAAAATATTAAGGACTTATTGTTCAAATCTAAAAACAAACTCTGGTATGAGCTTTTCAAAATTAATTCCCTAAGTGATGATCCTTTATAGATCTTATTTTAAATCAGTATACATGAATCATGTATCAGCAAGTAGTAATAGATGAAAACTGCCACACTAGAATATAGTTCAAAGTTTAGAAAAGTTGATATCAAGAAATAATAGAGGTCCAAGAGCGTATGTATGATTCATTATAGTTTGTACATATATTTGTTTTTGTTTTTTGTTTTTCACAGTTTTTGGCCAGGGCTAGGTTTGAACCTGCCACCTCTGGCATATGGGGCCAGGGCCCTACTCCTTTGAGCCACAGGCGCTGCCCAATTTGTACATATATTTGAATATTACATAGTCATAACAAAAATTAGCAAGATGTGCACCAAATATTAATTCTAGTTATTGCTGACCAGTAGGACTGCATGCAAATTTTACATATATTTTTGCTTTGTTTGTGCTAATTTAGTATCTTCCAAAGTTTCATAAATAAAAAGTGTATATTTAAAATATCATAAAGGGGCTTGGCGCCTTGTAGCACAGTGGTTACAATGTTGGCCACAAACACCCAGGCTGGCAGGTTCAGACCCAGCCTGGGCCAGCTAAACAACAATGACGACTGCCAACAACAACAACAAAAATAGCCAGGCGTTGTAGTAGGCACCTGTAGTCCCAGCTACAAGACTGAGGCAAGAGAATTGCTTAAGCCTAAGAGTTTGAGCTTGCTATGAGCTATAATGCCATGGCACTCTACCAAGGACAACAAAGTGAGACTCTGTCTCATGAAAAAATAAAATAAAGTAAACTAAAGTAAAACAAAATAAAATATCATAAAGGAATGGGAAAATGATTCATTTTAAAAAGGACTATAAAATTGTCATAAGCCAATCAAACACTGAAAGGTACTACTGAGACTATAAGCTGTGGCAGAAATCTTTTCTTTCACCCTTAAGTACATACATATGTGAAGTCAATGGTCCAGGAGGCTTAAATGGTCAGAAGATTGTGGGTTGCTTGATTTGTAAATACGGTAGAAGAGAGTGTAATAAACTGGCCAAGTAAGGAACTAGTCCTACTGTACTAGTGGTGCATGTCCAGACTACAAAAGTTAGGTTAACTTAAGGTGTGGGGTCAGTGTAGGGCAGTGGTCAACTATGGAGGTTCTATGTATTAAAATATATTAAAGAACTGTTATAACTTATATACAGTACCCCAAATCTATTTTGTAGTATTAGAATAAAGCACATGGAATTAATTCTAGACTGTCATGGATTGAAATGTTGCTTCATGAAAAAGTTAGATAACATTTTTAAAAAGTGTTTTTAATGGGGCGGCACCTGTGGCTCAAAGGAGTAGGGTGCTGGCCCCATATGCCAGAGGTGGCAGGTTCAAACCCAGCCCTGGCCAAAAACTGCAAAAAAAATAAAAAGTGTTTTTAAAACACTCAAACATTACAAAACATATTAAATAAAGTGAAAGTGTCCTTTTGTATCTCATCACCTAGAAATAACAGCTTTGAAGTTTGATGGGTAACTTTGAAGTCTTTTTTTTTTTTTTTTTTGAGACGGAGCCTCAAGCTATCCCCCTGGGTAGAGTGCCATGGCATCACAGCTCATAGCAACCTCCAACTCCTGGACTTAAGCAAGTCTCCTGCCTCCGCCTCCCAAGTAGCTGGGACCACAGGCGCCCGCCACAACGCCTGGCCATTTTTTGGTTGCAGCCATCATTGTTTGTTTGGCGGGCTCGGGCTGGGGATTTGAACCCACCACCTTAGGTGTACGTGGCTGGCGCCCTAGCCAATTGAGCCACAGGCGCCAAGCCAGGAAGTAATTTTTTTATGGAGTTTTTTCTATGTGGTATTATCAGAAATTGACTGACTTGGGAGATGCAAAATGTACTTTACAAAATGTCTCTGAAATGTGATGCTTCATATTGGCCACAACCTTTATCGATTTAATGATGGAGGTTTGGACCCTTCAGAATAAACTCTGGAGGTCCACACCGTTTTATGATGTACAGTTTTGCTAAGTCATAGATATAAAGGCCAATAAGCAAAAAGGAGTCACTTAAGAGGATAAATGAGATTACCCAATGAACACATCGCCATAATTCAATTTAATTCAGCCAGGAGTTTTTGAACTTCTATTTTTTGGTATTATCAGCTAGACAGTACTTCTCATTAATCCCCCGAAGGATCACTTTATTCAGTATTGTTTTCTTCCATTTTATTGCAGACAATCATATGCCATATTAGTGGTTGTGATTTTGAGACTTTTTGAACAAATACAAACTTAGCCCCGTATGGAAGTCTAGGACCTGACATAAATTTGTCATATGAGAAGGAAGAATTTAGGATTAAATGGTACAATCTTGTCAGAGGTTTTGGCACTTCATTTAAACACACATGCTGCATTTTTACTCTCTTTCCTTTGAAAAGTTATTTATGTGACTTTATTTGTACATAAATTGTGAGTGGATGGCAAAATATTGCCAGTATTTCTATCATTCATTGCGGTCAAACCAATCCTGACACCAGAATGCTGACAACACCTAACACGTCATGTTGTTAATTTCTATAGACATCTCTTTCTGTAGAAATTCAGTATCCCTCCTGGATTTACTTTTTTTACATAAACTTATCATAAAACTCTCCCTCAGTTTAACTTATCATTATATATTATATTCTATACATTTTTCAATATCTTTATTTTCCTGGCCCTGGACAGAATGAACTATATTTTTAAAAGGAGCTAGCCTAACCGTGATAAGATATACTGTAGGATCAAACCAACATATAGAGAAGACTCAGAGTCCTAAGAAAGACCCTGACATGCCTGATCTCCACTGTCTTACCCTCGATGCCAGCTTCTTTTTCCTAAGTGCAGTCGGTTGTCAGTATCACCAACACCGCCATTTATATGGTCTCGCTTACACTGCCAGCCTGGTCAAGGAGCTCATTCTCTTTATCTCAATTCCCTTCCCTGCTTCCTTTAATTACACAATGCCCAGAAAAAGTGAGGGCGACCTAAAGATTAGAAAAGTAAAAATCAGATTGTAGTGCTTTCTATGTATTCCCTGTTGAGAAATAGGACCTAGACCCAGATGTATTTGATATTTTGGATCCTATTTAAAACGCAGCTGAAAGTTTCCAGATTTCAGCAGTCGCCAAATAGGTTTGCTCTGTAACTGACAAATACAGGCACTATGGTGATTCATCCTACAGCTTTATAATTTTGAGGAGGAAATCATTACCCTTATTTACTATCGGTAATGACATGGTTTGTACGAGAGAGAGCAATTGTGCTTGTTTCTTCTGTTATTGCTTACGTTCTTTTATATATATTATATATATATATATCTTTTTATATACATATATATAAAAGAGAGAGAAGGATCTAATTATTTGGAAGCTTTTTTCCTTGTGTTTAATATCAACTTACATTACACCTGAATACAGGTATATCTTGCTTGTTAGTTAGCCAGTAATCCAAAGATTGTTAGTAACATAGAAATTTTCTCCAACTGGCTTCTTCTTCTTTTTTTTTTTTAATAAAAAGGCAATTTAAAATAAAATAAACTTCATTTTTTTCATATTTCAAATAATTACTATATAGATTGGGACTCAGAATGTTTAATTTAATTGAAATGTCTAAGCCCAATGCTGCTAGACCTTTCAAAAATGGGTAGCTTATGCAGATACACAGATAATGGTTTAATAATATGCATTATCTCCTTAGTGGTACACTTGCATAAACAATGGCTCAAAAGCTATCAGCCAAACCGAAAGCGCACTGGTGTAAAAAGTGCTGAATGCTTCCATTATGCGTTATTTTAGCCGAGGTCATGAATATTGTATGATCCCTTAATGTCTATGTAGTTTGTACTATTTTGGTGTCTATTATTCTTAGAGGAACTTTAAGTAATGTAATGGAGCTAAGCTTAAATGGTATTTTTCTGTTTAGGTCATTATTTTTCCTTTTTGGCCTGCACGTTAAAGTGAATCGTTCCTGGGGGACGTGCAAAGCACTTTCACTTGTGATTTCTAATTATAAAGCAGGTGCCTCAAAAATTGCCAAATATTTGATTCCTGGAAAAGGCATTATAAGTAAACAGTGTTATAATCATTTTAGATATGCAAATTGAGGGATTATAAGATTAGGTGATTACTTAGAACTAAATATATATGTGTGTGTTCTATCCCTTAGAACTATATATAGTTCTAGCTCTACATATATATAGTAGTTCTATCCCTTAGAACTATATATAGTTTATATGTATATAAAGGAAAGGATATTAACATTGAGAACCTAACATGTTGTTGAGGTTAATGTTTTATAAATAACCCCTCATATTGACCCTTCTCCACATGGTATCTTTCCCAAGCACTGCACCCTTACAAAATCGAAAGCTACTGTTACCTCATCAGTTCAACTAAAAGGACGGCTTCCCAGTCAGACCTCACAGAGTCAGCTACCTTCCCCATGTTAGTTGGGAAGTTGAAGCATCAGTTGCTTTTACTTGTTTCCACAACTCACCAAGAGTCTAAAGTCCTTCTGAGGCTCACTGAGCTCAGAATCAATTCCATTGACATATGGCCCAGATATCCAGAGGCCCCTCCTTTCTCTCTCCATCTCCACCCCACAGTGGTTGTTTCCACACTGTCTCTGTTTATCACCCCCTTATCTATCAACAGCGGCACAAGTGTGGTTAACCTCCACTCGTTATGTCCCTCATTAGCATCTAACTGTAAGAATGGAAGAAAAAGTATCCAATGTACTCAGCCCTACTATGAAACTAATTTATAGCTTTCATAGGAAAGCTATAACTCAATTTTAGCCCAGGAACATGGGGAGAGGGGAGGGGATGGGGGAGAGTGGGTGGAGAGAGGGTGAGTGGCGGGATCACGCCTATGGTTCATCCTATAAGGATACATGTGAATCTCTCTAAATGTA
>CAUYQV010191155.1:0-16728 GCA_963574575.1 Galagoides demidoff | reverse complement strand
AGCAACCTCCAACTCCTGGGCTCAAGCGAGTCTCCTGCCTCCGCCTCCCAAGTAGCTGGGACCACAGGCGCCCGCCACAATGCCCGGTCATTTTTTGGTTGCAGCCATCATTGTTGTTTGGTGGGCCCGGGCTGGGGATTCGAACCCACCACCTTAGGTGTACGTGGCTGGTGCCTTAGCTGATTGAGCCACAGGCGCCGAGCCATCACTTTCAATCTTAAGACAATCTTAAGATCCTTTACACTTTATTTTGTTGAGGGCTTGCAGCCTAGAAATTTGCCAGGAGTTAACTGGTATTTTTCCACTTTAGCCTAGGCCTAACAATTAGCCTTCTCAGTCAGTATAGCTGAAATGCGGCAGTGAGCCCAAAGGGAAAGAGGATACTCAAAAAAAGTAAGGTCCAAGAGAACAGATGTCTTCTCAAGGAGACCTGAAGGATACACCTGCAAGGTCCTCCCCGTGGTGACTCAGCTCTTAGGAATTTGTAAAAACTTCACTTCCTGGGATCTGGAGGCTGACGCTCACTTCCACTTCTGTAAAAGCCAGAGCTGGCTTCTCCAGGTTGATTCAAACTGACTGTTGAGAAGGGTATCTGTGGACCAGACCTTCTTGAGGGGGGTTAAAAAGGAGAATACTGAGCCAGTTTGGGAGCGTGGCCATTTTGAATTATTCTGTGCCTTCGCTCTGCTGGCTGAAATAAAGCCCTTCCTCATTTAAAAAAAAAAAAAACCTTTACACCTTCTTCAGCTTCATCAATATCAAATATCTTTTTTCTTCTTCTTCTTTTTCTTAAATAAGTTCAAGTCATCTAGATCATCAGAAGCATCTTTTTTCCTACTGTCCTCCTCATCAGCTTCCGTATCTTTGTTCTCAGTCAGTTCTGGCTCCACTTCTTTTGTTTCTGGGTTTCTTCTATTTGGGCATCTCCTTCCTCATCTAACATAAAGGACTTCTTCTTCTTTTTCTTCTTGCTCATAGTAGGACCAAAAATCATCTCGTTCCCGAACATGGCTATGGTTCTAGTGGGCTTGGCACGGAGGAGAACTTGGACCGGTCAGCCCCAAGCCCTGGCAGCAGCATGGATCCTGCTGATACCTCTCCCACCACTGCACTAGGCTCTTGGATCGGCAAAAGGGCGATTAATTGGTTTTCTAACAATATTTACTAAGTATGTATGCCTATATTTGCTGGTTACCCTAGTCTTCAGCAGTACCAGGGCCTCAGAAAATCTCTGAAATCATAAAATGAATCCTGACAGTGGGGACTTGGAGATCTCATTCCTGACTCAAGTCCTCAAGGTGCCTGCCCAATGTTCAGCACCTGCAGCCCAAACGCCTGAGCATGGCCTTGGTGCCTACTTTCTCCAAGTTCCTCCAACTCTGCAACCATTTCTCTGTTATTCTTAAAAAGGAGGTTATTCTATTGACGTACTTTTTTTTTTGCAGTTTTTGGCCAGGGCTGGGTCTGAACCCGCCACCTCTGGCACAGAGGACCCGTGCCCTACTACTCCTTTGAGCCACAGGCCCTATTGAAGCACATTTTTTTACTTTGCTTGGACATTTTTAATTCCAGGTCAATAGCTCTAACACCTCCTTTGGCAATCACACCCCATCTCAGCTCCCACAGGGCTCCAGTGGCACCTCCTGTGCACATATAGCTGGGCTCGCCCACTTCACTAATCCATGCTCAATCACACCATATTCTTTAAGAGGACATTTTTTTCAGTTTCCCTTCCTTCATTTCATGTAAGGTACAGTGCTTTAATTTTCTGGTACTCAGACTATGGTTCTACACTTTTTCTTGGAGGAGAACTTGATGGGACCTCTGGCCTCTCCCCATTATACAAGGTGCTCATTTACATATATGGAATTTCATTTCTGGGCACAGAACCTCTCAAAACCATGGACCAGGCTCGGCGCCTGTGGCTCAATTGGCTAAGGCGCCAGCCACGTACACCTAAGGTGGTGGGTTCCAATCCCCAGCCCGGGCCCGCCAAACAACAATGATGGCTGCAACCAAAAAATGGCTGGGCGTCGTGGCGGGTGCCTGTGGTCCCAGCTGCTTGGGAGGCGGAGGCAGGAGACTCGCTTGAGCTGAGGAGTTGGAGGTTGCTATGAGCTGTGATGCCATGGCACTCTACCCGGTGGGATAGCTTGAGGCTCCATCTCAAAAAAAAAAACCATGCACCACCATCTTAGGTCAAGAACTTCTAAACTCACATTATTGGATACAGTGGCCACTAGCCACATAAGGCTATTTAAATTTAAGTGAAAAAAACTTAAAAATAGAATTCTTCAGTTATACTAGACACATTTAGATATTCACCAGCTAAATGTGGCTAGTGATAGGATAGATAGGAACATCACACTCCAGCAGCAGGCTCCATTGCAGCCACGAAAAAGAACAACGATCTATCCAAATGCTCCATAAGAATGGTGTTCACTATATAGAGAGGTATGTATTTGCACATGCATGGAAAAAAGGATTAAAAAACCTAACATGAGCTACCCTGAGTAATGGCAGGGACCCCTGAATATTGTGAAGTATTTTTTTTTTTTTTTTTTGAGACAGAGTCTCATTATGTCATCCTTAGTAGAGTGCTGTGCTATCACAGCTCACAGCAACCTCCAACTCTTGGGCTTAAGTGATTCTCTTACCTCAGCCTCCCAAGTAGCTGGGACTACAGGCGCCTGCCTCAATGGCCGGCTATTTTTTGGTTGTAGTTGTCATTGGTGCTTGGTGGGCCCGGGCTGGGTTCGAACCCACCAGGTCTGGTGTATGTGGCTGACATCCTAGCCGCTGAGCTGCAGGGACTGACCCATTAGGGTTTTTGTTGTTGTTGTTGTTATTGTTGTTTAGCCAGGTTCGAACCCACCAGCCCTGCTGTATGTGGCTGGAGTCCTAATCACTGAGCTATAGGCGCTGAGCCAAACATTTAGTTTTTATGGTGACATCCTAAGCTTGTACAACTATATCTCTACCTGCTGGACTAAAAGCCTGGCTTCTATGCTACTGCACAGGTTAGCAGAAACGACAAACTCGACTACCTTTTGAGTTTCTCTCATTCTCCCCCATCTGACAAGCACATTCTTGAATGCTTACTTTCTCTGCAGTGCGGTTCCAGACAGTCACTGTATGACCCATTTTTAGCAAGTTGGAGACGATGCCACTTCCCATGAGGCCAAGGCCCAAAAATCCTATCCTGAAACAGAGAGAAATTTGTCAGGGTGGAATGGTAGGGACAGGGTAAAGACATGAAGCATAAGGCTGGCTCCCTCATAAAATTGGGGGAGGGGAATCTTAGACTGCCAGAAACGGCACCCAGTGTACTGACACTATGTATGTAGAGCCAGGGGCACCACATCCACATGTACCTTATCATGCCATGAGTCTAAAGGTGTTCATAGATATAAGTGGGCATATCTAAAACCTCAGAGAAAAATGATGTGGGTTCAGAGCAAGTCTTCCAGTCCAAGTCCCTTTGCTGCTTTGATAGAGGGTCTGAGCTTACAATGCCCTTCCAGTGAGAAAGTGGACATTTGTCTTAGCCTTTGAAATGGTTTCCTAATCAGCCACCTTGTGTGCTAGACTTTCAGGTGAACTTTAGAGCACTTCTGGATCCATACCAAGTTACTGAAGTAAGCTGTGCAGTCAGATAATGTCCTTGACTGTAGGAGCCAGGACCAGTTTTCACCTCTTTTCTATTTCAGGTCTCCCAACTCTCACCTAATCTACTTTCAGTCTTCCTGTTGTTAGCAGAGGCAGACC
This sequence comes from Galagoides demidoff, assembly GCA_963574575.1. Lineage (NCBI taxonomy): Eukaryota > Metazoa > Chordata > Mammalia > Primates > Galagidae > Galagoides > Galagoides demidoff. The sequence continues at coordinate 12,960 of CAUYQV010191155.1, read as the reverse complement.
CTGTTCCTGCTCTCTGAAGCTAAGTCTTTCGCCCCGCCCTGGACATAATCTTTCCCAGTGCACAAGTCCTTCCCACTTCCCACATCTGCCTCTCCACTAGCCCTTCTATCTACAGGTGCATCCCAACCCTCTGTGACAGAAATGCTCAAGTCTGCTGTGCATACCTTCCTTGCTCCTTCCTGCAACCCTGAGAACTGGTGGCTGACTGCTGCTACTGCTATCTCTACACACTCTGACAGATAATTTTTATCTTGCCCAAACATCTTTTTGGTTCTTGCAAGTCTTTACCTTTCCTTGTGTGTGACAATGGCTAAAGAATGCCTCTCTCCTCATTTCTGACCACATCACGCGTATGTTTTCAATTCAGCCCCTCCTGGCTCTGACCATCCTCTGCAGCTCTGCTACCTTGAACCTGATGTCCTCCTCCATTTTTGGTCTTCTGGATTCACCTCTACAGTGACCTTTGCAAATGGGCTTTTCCACTCAAAGGCTCATCTGACCCTGGCTGGAATACCCACTGCTCACATTCTCCCTCTCCCAGTCTGTACTAAGTTGTTTGAATCAAATGTTGAAAAGGTAACTTACCACCTCCTCACCAATTTAGGTCCCCTTGCCCACTAAGTTTCAAGCCAAGGCTTAAAAACCAGGTAGTATCTTGTCATTCATAGCTATCTGGGTAGCACAATATTCCTCTGATTGTATACACACACACACAAACACACATACATATATGAAATGACTTCATTTTTCCTAGAGACAGGGTCTTGCTCTGTGACCTAGACTGGAGTTCAGTAGCCCAATAATAGCTCACTGAAGCCTTGAACTCCTGGGCTCAAGTGATCCTCCTGCTTCAACTTCCCCAATAGCTGGGATTACAGGTGTATGCAACCATACCTGGTGATTGTTTGTTTGATTCAGTCATTCATAGTCTTACTCTGTTGCCCAGGCTAGAGTGCTGTGGCTATGGCATCAGCCTAGCTCATAGCAACATCAACTCTTGGGTTCAAGCCATCCTCCTGCCTCAAACTCCCAAGTAACTATGACTACAGGTGTGTACAACGCCTGACTAATTTTTTCTATTTTTAGAGACAGAGCAACACTAGCTCTTGCTCAGGCTAGTCTCAAACTTCTGTGCTCAAGTGGTCCTCCTGCCTTGGCTTCCCAGAGTGTTAGGATTACAGATGAGAGACACCATACTCAGTCTATTTTTTATAGAGACAGGGTCTCAGTAGATTGCTCAGGATAGTTCCAAATTCCTGGCCTTAAGTGAGCCTCCCACTCTGGCCTCCCAAAGTACTTGATCCCAGGAGTTTGAGGCTGCAGTGAGCTCTGAATTCCCTACTGCACTCCATCCTGGGTGACAGTGAGAAACCCTGTCTCCAACAAACAAACAAAACAATCAAAAAATCATATACACACAAATTCTTAGGCTCCAACCCGAACCTGTGACTTTGAAGCCTTAGAGGTAGGGCCCAGCAATCAGTTTGACAAGCCACCTTCTAGGGGATTGTGAGGCAGAGGAAAGTCTGAAAACCACTGGACCAAGTGTTCTCTATGCTCCTTTCTCTGGAGTTATGGCACCAATCCCTCAGCTTATGACAAACGGAGAGAGATGCGACTGTAGATCTACATGACAATTTCTGTGTCTTACAAGTCAAGTTGCTCCCATGCCAATCATTATCAATAAGGATCAAAACTTCTATCTTTCCATTCAATCAAAGCAATGACTTGGACACGATCCTTAAAGAGATCCTCTGTGGTCCCCTCCCCCACCCACAGCAGAACCAGAGCCATGGGAGGCCTTTTCATCAAAGGTCCTACTTTTTGTCCGTGGGTGTGATGCTGCCATTCACGGCTGTGCTGTCAGCTGCCTGGATGGACGTGGAACCAGTTTCCTAGGGACAGGAAGCACAAATCACAAAGTCAGTCTGCCCACAGTTTTAGGCCCCAGATGAAAATAAAAATTGAGAGGCGTAGAACCTACATACCTCTTCACAGATTTTCAACTTCTTTGTGATTGCCTGGTAACAGACGGCTGGCTATTAAAGAAGGAGACAAAAAAACAATGAAGTGAAGACCTAACCAGTCTTTGTTAAAATTCCCTTAAAAGGTTAGGCCTAAAGTGGGAAGTTAATATTGAATATTTATTTGTTGTGTAATCTTTTTTTTTTTTTTTTTTTTTGAGACAGAGCCTCAAGCTGTCCCCTGGGGTAGAGTGCCGTGGCATCACAACTCACAGCAACCTCCAACTCCTGGGCTCAAGCGAGTCTCCTGCCTCCGCCTCCCAAGTAGCTGGGACCACAGGTGCCTGCCACAATGCCTGGCTTTTTTTTTAGTTGCAGCCTTGTTTGGTGGGCCAGGCTGGATTCGAACCTGCCACTTTAGGTGTATGTGGCTAGCGTCTTAGCCACTTAAGCCACAGGCGCCAAGACTGTTGTATAATTTTACTGAGCTCCGAATTATACACTACAAAGCTAACTTACTCTGCAGACTTCAGGAAAGCTTAGCTCCACATCCACAGGACCTGGAGACTGTCTTGATGAGCAAGCCTTCAGATGTGTCCATGAAGAAGTACAGGTTACCTTATGGGGGCCTACAGTTCACAACGTTTGGTTTCTGCCCTAGACTCTATAGGTAATTGCAAATATCGCAGCCACACAGATAGCTTGGGTTTTTTTTTGTTTGTTTTTGAGAGAGTCTCACTCTGTTGCCCTGGGTAGAGTGCCATGGTGTCATAGCTCACAGCAACCTTTAACTCCTGGGCTCAAGTGATCCTCCTGCCTCAGCCTCCTGAATAGCTGGGACTATAGGCGCCTGGCACAATGTCCAGCTAGTTTTTCTATTTTTAGTAGAGATGGGGTCTCACTCTTGCTCAGGCTGATCTCTGAACTTCTGAGTTTGGGCAATCCACCTGTCTCGGCCTCTTGGCAAAGTGAGTTTTTAAAGTCTTTTTTTGGGCTCGGCGCCTGTGGCTCAAGCAGCTAAGGCGCCAGCCACATACACCTAAGGTGGCGGGTTCGAATCCCCAGCCCAGGCCCGCCAAACAACAATGATGGCTGCAACCAAAAAATGGCCAGTTGTTGTGGTGGGCACCCGTAGTCCCAGCTACTTGGGAGGCGGAGGCAGGAGACTTGCTTGAGCCCAGGAGTTGGAGTTGCTGTGAGTTGTGATGCCATGGCACTCTACCCAGGGGGATAGCTTGAGGCTCTGTATAAAAAAGAAAAAAAGCCTTTTTTGGTTTACTTTTAGTCTCAGCAATGCCCGATTTACAAGTAGGCCTATACTATGACTTTTTGACGAGGTGCTCTGGGCAGTGTACAGGCAGAGCCTAATTTTTCTCACTAGCAGGGTGAAGTCTCATAGGAGGGCCACTCTCCCTCAGTCCAGCCCTGACCAGGGATTGACAGCCTCAAAGAACAACTCACCTTCTCTGTTTGGCTCAGCAGGAAATGATGAAAATGAGGGTCTGCATCTTTAACAGGCTGAAACCAGAAAACAAATAAAACAAGTTATTTTCCACCAAAGGTCATTTTCCTTCTGCTGGTGACTGCAGTCTTCTATGGTCGAAACACTCTTGGTTCTGATCTTCTTGTTTCACAACTATCTAGAAACTCTTTTCCCATTTTTGGACTGCCTTCAGAGCGGAAAATAGATGCTTCTTCCAGGTGGGTATGCAAATTATTCCAATAATAACTCAGGAAAAATATTCAAAAGCACACTAGTATTTTTTGTTATCTTTTTTGAGACTGAGTTTCACTCTGTCATCCAGGCTAGAGTGCCAGGGTGTCATTGTAGCTCACAGCAACCTCAAGCTCCTAGGTTCAAGTGATCCTCTTGCCTTAGCCTCTCCAGTAGCTGTGGGTACAGGCATGTACCACCATGCCTGGCTAGTTTCTTTTTTTTGAGACAGAGCCTCAAGCTATACCCCTGGGTAGAGTGCCATGGCATCACAGCTCATAGCAACCCCCAACTCCTGGGCTCAAGCAAGTCTCCTGCCTCCGCCTCCCAAGTAGCTGGGACCACAGGCGTCTACCACAACGCCCGGCCATTTTTTGGTTGCAGCCATCATTGTTGTTTGGCGGGCCCAGGCTGGGGATTCGAACCCGCCACCTTAGGTGTACGTGGCTGGTGCCTTAGCTGACTGAGCCATGGGCGCCGAGCCCATACCTGGCTAGTTTCAACCCACCTTGGCCTACTAGACTTAAGCTACCACACCTAGCTTTATACTAGTATTTTTAAATTCAGTATTCACTAGGCCAGTGGTTCTCAACCTTCCTAATGTCATGACCCTTTAATACAGTTCCTCATGTTGTGGTGACCCCCAACCATAAAATTATTTTCATTGCTACTTCATAACTGTAATTTTGCTACTGTTATGAATCGTAATGTAAGTATCTGATATGCAAGATGGTCTTAGGCGACCCCTGTGAAAGGGTCGTTCGACCCCCAAAGGGGTCGCAACCTACAGGTTGAGAACTGCTGCACTAGGCATTCCATATAACTCAGCAGACTAAGCCAAACCAATTCTCGAGTCTCTTTTAGTTTTAGCATTTTGGGCTCCTACTTGTGCCTAATACTAGACTCATGACTGTCTTATCTCACCAATGATCAATACTAACAGAGAAACAGAGTAGCAAGACTACAGACCTTCAAGGGCTTTTCACAATCATGTCCAGCAATTCTTAGGTACGGCACACTAAGAATAACATAACTAAACATCAAACATTTGTTAGACAATGTTTCATTGTGAATGAGAGGGTGTTTATAAAATATTCAGTGAAAAAAATTAGCAGAATGGCTCGGTGCCCATAGCATAGTGGTTAGGGCGCCAGCCACATATGTTGGGAGCTGGTAGGTTCGAACCCAGCCTGGGCCTGCTAAACAACAATGACAACTACAACCAAAAAATAGCCAGGTGTTGTGGCGGGTGCGTGTAGTCCCAGATACAGGGGAGGCTGAGGCAAGAGAATTGCTTAAGCCTAAGAGTTTGAGCTGTGACACAATAGCACTCTACTGAGGGCGACATAGTAAGACTGTCTCAAAAAAAAAAAAATAGCAGAATGATCTACTTTTGTCAAAAGTGACACTATCCCTCCCAAACTAAGATTACTCATAGGGATATATATATAATCATATACCTGAATGCTAAGTGGGTATAACCACAGGTCTGGAATCAGTTACCTCAAATCTAATAGCAAGTACCCCAGAGGGTGGAGATTTTTACTTTTTATCTCATGGAGTTTTGGTCTGTTTTGCAATTTTTTTTTTTTAAGGATTTATTTATTTATTTATTTTTTCCACTTAAAAAAAAATTTCTTATAGCATAACTGTGTACATTAATGCAATCATAGGGTACAGTGTGCTGTTTTCATACACCTGTTTTGCAATTTAAAAAAGAAAAGCCTCATACACAAGAAAAGGGGGTAAAAAAAGGAAAAGAGGATCATGAAACTAATACCAGGAACCCATTACCTGCAGGAGAGCTCCTACCTCGCTGGCAGTAGGCTGCCATTTAAATGCTGCCATTGGTCCGGCCATCATCCCCTTGACACTACTGGACTCAGGGATGGTGAGATCCTACAGAGGAAAGTCAGAGCATTAACACACTTTGCTTCCTTTAAATCACATTCAACTCCGAACTAAACCTCCAGTAAGCTCCATGGCTTGTACATTCAAGCCACCCAGGAAAGGCTCTGATGAGTGTTCCTCAGGAGAACAAGTTCTTCCTGTCAGCACAAACTATGTCTTTTTTGCTCCACTCTTGAAATAACAAAATGTGTTCCTGCATCTAACTTCCTAAGGATGGAGATAATTAGAAAGTCCAAATATGGTCAGTAGTATTATTAACAAAGTCACTGAGCAAATTCCTTATGGTGAATAATGAACGATCATATAAAGCTACATAATGCTGATGAGATCTGCCTGAATTTCAAAGCTACTATATGACAAAGCCAGAATTAGACCCCAGAGTGGTGGGAACCCCAAAGCCTGGAGTTCTCGAGACTGATGCAACAAGAAGACCTGATGGAAGAGGCAGCTCCTCCTCCCCAACAGTCTGGCCCACATTCTTCCTGGGCAAAAGCCACCTTTCCAGCTTTAAACCTAGTCTGGCCTATCTACCCTCTGATGTTCCCTTATACTACTCCCTTTTCCTGCCCATGCTCTCCCATCTACAGTAGCCCTTCTAATATGAACCTCCCCAAGCTATTCTTTCTGAAGTTTTCCCAATAATAGAAAATGGCTATCCCATTCTACAAGGCAGAGCTCTTTAGTCTTTCCTGACTGCCCTATCCCCCCGTCCTCAGGCAATGACTATGGCTTTACAATGAGAGACCTAGCCACTCTCCACTCCTGCCTTGAATACCCAACTTCAGGTGGTTGTAAAGATAAACCACCCTACTTCTCCTCACAGTTTAGTCTTTGCATTGCACCCAGAGTGATCATCTAGAGTCAAATCAGACCATGTTACTTCTCTGCCTAAAAGTAGCTTCTAGTCTCAGGCAGTAAAGTTTAAGGCTTTCTTTTCTTGGACTATAAGGAGGGGAAGGTTCTACATGTTTTTCAACCCCCACCCAACACAAAACTCCAACCTCATATCTTATTTCTTCCTCCTCCACTATTCTCCTGCTGACTGGCACTCTGTTGGCCCTCTACCCTATCTCTAAATACACCAAGCATGCACCTGTTTCAGGCCTTTGTATTACCAGGAACATTATTCCAAGTTATCTCTTTGGCTCATGGGCTTACTTGAGGCTTACTGATATGTCTGTTACCTTCCCAGAGAGGCTTTACTTGATCTCTGCCTTCCCTCGGTAGAATGTGATGCTGATGTTGATTATAATGACAGCACATGTTTTTATGGCTTACTATGTGCCAGACATCACTAAAGTGCTATTTTTTATATATATATATATATATATATATATATATTCTTCTGTAATCCTCAGCACCTCATAATATAGAACTATTATCTCCACAGAAGAGAAAACTGAAGCACAGATAGCTTACATAACTTTGCTTAAGGTCACAGAGCTTATCCTTAGTGGACAAATGGACAAACTTTAAACTCAGGGAGTTTGAGTCCAGTTTCTGTGCTATTAGAAATATGTTCAAGGAAAGCAAGAACTTTGACAGTTTTGCCCACTAGGTACCCTACACCGGGAACTACACCTGAAATACAGTCAGGGTTCAACATTTATTGATGGAATATCTTCCTTAGAGGGGCCTCACCTGCCTTTATGCTGCTTTCTCTCCAGACACCTGGCCTATGATGTAGCTGCTCAGTAAACATGTGCTGAGTGCAGAGGTTTTGGGGGGAAAAATGCCCAGTGCAGTGCCACCCAAAAGAATTTTCTGCAATGATGAATGTGTTTTATACATATTGTCTGAAACAGTAGCTGCCACTCTCACATCACTATGGATCACCTGATACAAGGTGTGTGATGCAGAAACTGAATTTTAACTTGTAATTTAGAGGATAAATTTAAACAGCATTACTTGCCTAAGGCCACAATGACAGAACAGGAGCAAGGTGAACACAGCCAGAAGAGTCTCAAATTGCTGCTCTTTGTCAGAGAGTTGGATGTAGCTCTCACAGGAGGCCCAGACATGAACCCAGCCTTTACCACCTGCATGTAACTGACACCTCCGCCATGGAGGGTAGCCTTTTCAATTAATCCTCATAGAGCAGATCACACCCTGGAATGGCACTTATCTGGGGCTTTGCCCAGTCATCAGTCTATGCGACTGCTCACTGTTTCTGAAGGGACATATATAGCAAGATGATAGTTACTACAGCAGCATACACACTCTTCTGAGACTACAGGATACGTCAGATCCTAAGATGCATTAAAATTTCAAGGCCCAGGCACACTCAAACTCCCTACATGTTTGAAGATGCTGAACACACGTGGTCATTTTGTCTTCTGCTGACAGGTCCTTCCACTACAGGCCAGCCTGAGCACAAAGACCACTTAGAAGGGATGCCTCCAACAACACTCAATAGTAGGCAGAGCTCCTGGACTGAAACCTGGCTAAATATTATAGGCATGTCTTGTTTTATCTTCCTTTGCTTTATTGTGCTTCGCAGACATTTAGATTGTGGCAACTCTATGTGAGTGGGTCTATGGGTGCCATTTTTCCAACAGCATGTGCTTTTTTCAAGTCTCTGTGCCAGTGTTCTTTAGCAATAAAGTTTATTTTTTTAGATAGAATCTCACTCTCTTGCCCTAGGAAGAGGGCTGTGGCATTAGCTTATCTCACAGCAACCTCAAACTCCTGGGCTCAAGCAATCCTCTTGCTTCTGACTCCCCAGGAGCTGGGTCTAAAGACGCCTACCATAATGCCCCGCTAATTTTTCTATGATTAGTAGAGACAGGCGTCTTGCTCTTGCTCAGGCTGGTCTTGAACTCCTGAGCTCAAGTGATCCTCCTAACTCAGCCTCCCAGACTGCTAGGATTACAAGCGGGAGCAATAAAGTATTTTTAATTAAGGTAGCTATGTTTTTTAGACATAATGATATATACACTTAATAGACTAGTATAGTATAAATGTAACTTTTATTTGCAGTGGCAAATAAAACAATTTGTGTGACTTCTTTTACTGCAATATTTTCTTTACAGTAGCAAACAAATGGGGGATTCAGGGCCATACAAAAACAAACTCTCCTTAATATCCCCTCCCCCACTTGGTTTGGGACTGTTATTGTGATGGTTTGGAACCAAACCTCCAATTTCTCCAGGGTATACCTATGTACCTATCCCCTAAATTAACTGTTCGAACTCAAGGGCAAACTGATTGTTTCGAGAGGTTGTGAGAAGAGTCTCTAGTGGCAAGCAGAGCAGTGGCCCCTGGGGCTGCACTAAAAAGACATTGGGGTTCTCACTGCACAACTGGCTACTGCTTGAGAAACAAACGTTAACAACCCCGATCAAATTCTCACAATGGACCTGTAAGGCGTGTACAATCATTATTCCTAATGAGTGGATAAGAAAACTGAGGCAAAGTGGTTTGCCAAGCTCAGATAATCTCAATTAAAACTCAAGATCTTCAGCCTAACCTCCCCTTTTTACTTCCCTTTATTCAAAAAGAAGTTGTTTCTCTCTAGGGTGACAGGAGCTGGGGAGACGCATAACTTCAGATACCAGGCAATATGGATTCGGGAAATATTGTAGAACATATCAGCCCAGATTCCCCCTGGATCCCAGGAAATAAATTCAAAGTCTTATTATATTTTTCTGAGGATCAAATTGGATCATAAAGTTCTTTAGGTATCGCAGCTGATAGTTGTTCTAAACCTTCTCTACCTTTTTTGGGCTCCTGGTCTTCCAGGAATGTCATCATTGCAATTGCTCTCATCTACTCCCTAAGTCTTAAGTCATTTCACAGTGAGAGGACCTTCCTTCTCTCAACCAGAGACTACATGCTGGCAGCCCACAGGCTGAATTTAGCTCAGAGAGATGTCCCTTTGGACCCATAAATTAGCTTCTAACATTTTAAATTGGAACGTTTCACATAAAAGCTTGCATTCCTAGCTTCTCTCAAGAAAAACCAATCTAGCAGCAGCTGGCTGGAAACCTACAGACACAGCATGACCCCTAGGCTCCCAGCTGCAGCCAGCCCTCTTGTTCTCAGCACCGTGGGTAAGGCAGTGGTACCTCATGCCTCAGCTGCTGCTTCTTAATCCAATTAGCTCACTTGCTTCCATTATCTGCCTGGTCTCAAAGGTGTCTGCATCTTGAGCCCTGACTTGATGTCTATTGTTTCATCATGATCTTGTCACCTAACTGTTTCTGCCAGTCATCTGGCTTCTTTTCCATTATCTTGCTACTGAAAATCCTCCCCTATGCTCCCTACCAGACCAACTTCTCATCTTAAAACTCCCTCCATGGGCTTCTAATTTTTTCAGCAAGGAGGTGAGAGATGCACCACTTCCACTTCATTTCATCTCACTGACTCTCCTGACTCCTTCCACACTGCTGTGGCTCTTTGCACAGCAGGCTTCTGGCCCTCACTCCTCTCCCTCCTCCTTTCCCTGAGATAAATCCCACCATCTCACAGATTCAGCCACTCCGTCTACATATGTACCTCCAAAGTGCCATCTCTGGTCCTAAGGTCTGGACCTCCTTCCTCAAGAGCTTCACATTCAAAGCAGAACTAGGCCCCACTCTCCATCCTAAGGTCTGGACCTCCTTCCTCAAGAGCTTCATATTCAAAGCAGAACTAGGACCCACTCCCCATCAGCAGTTCTATTTTCCCATTCCTCTAATTTTAAGAACATGATCACTGTTTTCCCAGAATAGACCTTGAAATCATCTTCTTTTCCTTTTTCTCATATATCCTCTATATAACCCGTTGCTGAAATCTTCAAACTCTTCCTTTGAAAAGCTTCTCATATATTTCCTTCCAATATGTGCTCCACTCTCTTATGAATTTACACCTGGGTTTAGCTAATTGGCTTTTAGCCTCTCTTCTCTGCACCCCATGAAGACTGAGATAGACTGGAGCACACTGCCGCCTTGACATCCAGCTCTTGGATGGTACCATACTGCTTAAGTAGACCTCAAAGCCCTCTTTAATCCAGGATGAGCTGCTTTTCTCTCTTTGTTCTCCCAACTATCCTCCATCTGTACTGAGAACATCCATGCTCACCAAACCTCACATAGGCTGTGCCCTTAATCTCTTGAATGCCTTCCCTTCTCTCTTGCTAAGCCCTTCCCAGGGTCAGCCCTTGTGTGCTGGCTTAGATGGATTGCTCTCCTGTCTCATGCTCCCACTTCAAGCCCGTGCACCAAGGCCACATCTCTCACCTCGTCTGCAGATTCTTTTAGGACAGCACCTGGCACAGGACTTTACTACTCCAGAGTAGTAGTGGAGCGCTACTACAGTAGCGCTACTACTGTAGCGCTAAATTCTACCTTACACAAAAAGGAATCACTAATTGCAGAAGCTGCAGAGATAAAACAAACCTTCTCATCCTTTGGGGGCCGACCCCGCTTCCGGGGACTCTGCTCTTGGGCTCTTTTCAGAGGGGATTTGGAGCCTCTCTCTGAAGAGCCTGAAGACACCCTCTTCTTTCCTTCTCCCACGTTCTTCTTCACCTTCCCTTCAGACAGGCTAAGCTTGCGCTTCTCATCACCTGAGTTTGGCCTACTTCTCTCCTCACTGGAATTACGCCGATTCTTGTCATCAGCAGAATTGTGGGATGATGTCTGAAAGTTTAATAATAATAATGATAACCACCCCAATAACTGCTGCTGCCAGCATACCACCAGTTAACACGCACTGCACTCTCTGTGCATTATCCTTACAATATCCATATGAAACAAGTTCTGCTGTCATCCCTACTGACATTTAGGGAAGCAGATTAAAAATAAAACAATCAAGTCACTTAATTCCAAGTCCCCAAGCTAGGAGATGGGATTTAAACTCAGGTGGTGTCTATATCCCAGAGGTGGTGCTCCTCATCTCTGTGCTGTGAAGGGAGAAATGGCCTGTGCTCTACTCAAAAGCTGAGATACTAGTCCTGGGTCCAAGCAACCTTCCTAAAAGCAACAACCTATTCCAGAAAGGTTAGCCACATGAATGGAGTTTCAAGATGATTAGTAAAATGCTGATACCTTAAAATTGAAGGAGCTCTCTCCATTGGCATGTCATAATAGAATTATGGAACTGGATAACATTTAATCTGTTAGTTACTATGCAACAATAATGGGTCTGGTGTTGAGACAAATGAAAACTATAGTCTCTCACCTGGTCTTTCCCTTTGGCTCTCCTAAGGAACTCTTCCACGGCATCCACAGCTTGCTGGAATCGCTTACCCTTGTTAATCTTTATCATTTCCTCTTTGTGAGCATGATATGGCTTTAGCTGTTCCACTTTGATCCATGCACTAGCAAAAACAAACACAGAAAGGGTATGATCCACATTGAATTAGGACACAAAGTATCAAAGACCTCATAAGAGTAGAATGCAAATAGCCATTTGGTTTAACTGGACTTTGCAACAAGCCTGAACATTTTTTTAAAACATGCTAGCCACCATCCCAAAAATTGAGTTTAAAGAATATTTTCTTAAAACAAGTCAGGCAGAACAACCACCACACATCAGAACATTCAAGTGAAATCACTGTGTTGCTATTTATTTTCACTCTCATTTAATAACCTCCAATGCCCAACTGCACACACCCTGCCACATGCTGGGGACAGAAGAAATCTGCAGACTCTCCCATTCCCACCACACAGCACAAACAGCTACATGAGGATCCCTGGGAACCGAGTACGCGGAAACATTATAAAAGATGGCAGCACTACTGTGCAAAAAAACAATTGCTACCTGTCAATAATTTGGATTAGATATATGATGTCAGTCAACCAAGAACCAGGGATGTTACTGGGACTAAAGAAATGCAACACCTTCTAAATTTTGCTGTTCTTATAGATATTTGCAGCCACTGAGCCTATATTTGTTCATAAATGATGGTAACCATGGCTACTAAACCACATAAAACATGGAATACACAGTTTGGAATGAGAGCAATAGTCACAGAAGGAAGGCTTTAAAAACAAGACTCTTCTTGAGATTAAAGGTAGAAGAACATACTCCTGATACTTAATTTTTAATTTCTACCATCAATGGTTAATACGTGAAAATGACAAAAGCAGTCAAATGTTAATTCTGGAATATCTGGCTCATCATACTAACCCAAACGAATCTGATGCAGCTGGCTTTCTGTGGTTTCCCTATATGACATTCAGCTTACAGAATCTAAGTATAAAACAGAATTTCATGGGCTTGACAAGTTATCAGTTAATTTACATGTTTTTTTTTTTTTTTTTTTTTTGAGACGGAGCCTCAAGCTATCCCCCTGGGTAGAGTGCCATGGCATCACAGCTCATAGTAACCTCCAACTCCTGGGCTCAAGCGAGTCTCCTGCCTCCGCCTCCCAAGTAGCTGGGACCA